>CM035796.1:2478444-2653444 GCA_020466265.1 Siphamia tubifer
GTGTGTGTGTGTGTGTGTCCACAGAGACATATCATGCTATAAGTGAAAGAATCCTGTAGATATCACCATGAAATTACATGGACATATACATATAGTTAATCCACATCAGATGCAATAATGAATTTGACTAAAGGTCAAAGGTCAAGGTCACAATTAACTAAAAGGTCAAAATCACATTATGGGTTATAACTCAAGAACAGAGGGTCACAGAACTTTCACATTGGTACCAAACGACGTGGAATGAAGATTTATACAATTCTCATAATTGGTGTTATCACCTATGAGATTTTTGAGATCTTTGGAGGTCAAAGGTGACATGTCGCAAACTTAACTTGTGCCACACTGTGTCAAACATAGACATATCACGCTATAACTTAATCAATACTGGATATATTATAATAATATTACACACACTGACGCATATATACATATGACGAAATTATCAATATTACAAAAGGTCAAAGGTCAAGATCACATTAAGCAGAAAGGTCAAAATCCCATTATTGGCTCTAATTCAAGAACAGGTTGCCATAGAAACTGGAGATTGGCACAAAATAGTAGATTAGACATTCTGTGAATACTCACTGTGTTGGGCATGTTCTCAGTTTAACACAGAAATACACCGACTGTGTCAGAATAAATAACATCTCAGTGGTTTTGTGTTGATGACACACTGCACTTTGTCTGGTTGTGATTTTGTTGCTGTTCGTGCCAGTGTTTGTGTTTAGTTGAATGAGTGTTTTTCTTTCTGCGAAACATGTCTGAATGTTAGAGGGGCATCCTTTTGGTGGTGGTTGGAACACTTGTCGAACAAGCCCAAGGACCAGGGCCGGCGTTAGCCATAGGCAGACTAGGCGGTCGCCTAGGACACCAGATGTCTTGGGGGTGACAGGTCCCACAGAATTAGAATATTAAGCTACTGTATTTTCCGGACTCTAAGGCACACTCAAAAGACTTTAATTTTCTCACAGAGCGCCTTATGTATGGATTCATTCTAGTTGTGCTTAGTGACTTGAAATTGGGACTTTTTATCTCATAGTTTTGACTTTTTGTCTCATAATCTTAACTTTTTATCTCGTAACTCTGACTTTTTATCTAATAATTTGAACTATTTATCTCATAACTTAGATTTTTTTCTCAAATAATTATGACTTTTTATCGCATAATTTGGCCTTTTTATTTCAGAATTTGGACTCTTTTAAAGTTTGATTTATCAGAATAAGAGTGTGTTTCATTCCGTGTTACAACTAAACAAGGTTTATAGTTATTGTAACTGTTTATCTTCACTTAATGCTCCTTATAATCCAGTTCACCTTATAGTGTGGAAAATACGGTAAATAAAACATCAAACTTAACATTGACAGTGATTATTCATGGACACTCAGTATGTACTCCATCAGATGTAGGACACTATGTTTACACATGATCATTTAGAATTACACTAAAAGGAAAGAGAGGTGTTCGCCTAGTGTTCGCCTAGTCTTAGCCCAGTGTTCAACCAGTGTTCAACCAGTGTTTGCCCAGTTTTCGCCCAGTGTTCGCCCAGTGTTTGCCTAGTCTTAGCCCAGTGTTCACCCAGTGTTCACCCAGTGTTCACCCAGTGTTCAACCAGTGTTCACCCAGTGTTCGCCCAGTGTTCACCCAGTGTTCGCCCAGTGTTTGCCTAGTCTTAGCCCAGTGTTCACCCAGTGTTCACCCAGTGTTCACCCAGTGTTCGCCCAGTGTTCACCCAGTGTTCGCCCAGTGTTCACCCAGTGTTCGCCCAGTGTTCACCCAGTGTTCGCCCAGTGTTCACCCAGTGTTCGCCCAGTGTTCACCCAGTGTTCGCCCAGTGTTCACACAGTGTTCGCCCAGTGTCCACCCAGTGTTCGCCCAGTGTTTGCCTAGTCTTAGCCCAGTGTTCACCCAGTGTTCACCCAGTGTTCACCCAGTGTTCACACAGTGTTCGCCCAGTGTTCACCCAGTGTTCGCCCAGTGTTCGCCTAGTCTTAGCCCAGTGTTCACCCAGTGTTCGCCCAGTGTTCACCCAGTGTTCGCCCAGTGTTCGCCCAGTGTTTGCCTAGTCTTAGCCCAGTGTTCACCCAGTGTTCACCCAGTGTTCACCCAGTGTTCGCCCAGTGTTCACCCAGTGTTCGCCCAGTGTTCACACAGTGTTCGCCCAGTGTTCACCCAGTGTTCACCCAGTGTTCACCCAGTGTTCACCCAGTGTTCGCCCAGTGTTCGCCCAGTGTTCGCCCAGTGTTCACACAGTGTTCGCCCAGTGTTCACCCAGTGTTTGCCCAGTGTTTGCCTAGTCTTAGCCCAGTGTTTGCCTAGTCTTAGCCCAGTGTTCACCCAGTGTTCACCCAGTGTTCACCCAGTGTTCACCCAGTGTTCACCCAGTGTTCACCCAGTGTTTGCCCAGTGTTCGCCCAGTGTTCACCCAGTGTTCACCCAGTGTTTGCCCAGTGTTCGCCCAGTGTTCACACAGTGTTCACACAGTGTTCGCCCAGTGTTCACCCAGTGTTCGCCCAGTGTTTGCCTAGTCTTAGCCCAGTGTTCACCCAGTGTTCACCCAGTGTTCACCCAGTGTTCACCCAGTGTTCACCTAGTGTTTGCCCAGTGTTTGCCCAGTGTTCGCCCAGTGTTCGCCCAGTGTTTGCCCAGTGTACGCCCAGTGTTTGCCCAGTGCTCGCCTAGGGCACCACATTGACTAGGACCCTGCCAAGGACCACATGATCTGTCCAATGACACACCGAAGCCTGCGTATTACACTAAAAGGAAAGAGGGGTGTTCGCCTAGTGTTCGCCTAGTCTTAGCCCAGTGTTCAACCAGTGTTCAACCAGTGTTTGCCCAGTTTTCGCCCAGTGTTCGCCCAGTGTTTGCCTAGTCTTAGCCCAGTGTTCACCCAGTGTTCACCCAGTGTTCACCCAGTGTTCACCCAGTGTTCACCCAGTGTTTGCCTAGTCTTAGCCCAGTGTTCACCCAGTGTTCACCCAGTGTTCGCCCAGTGTTTGCCTAGTCTTAGCCCAGTGTTCACCCAGTGTTCACCCAGTGTTTGCCTAGTCTTAGCCCAGTGTTCACCCAGTGTTCACCCAGTGTTCGCCCAGTGTTTGCCGAGTCTTAGCCCAGTGTTCACCCAGTGTTCACCCAGTGTTCGCCCAGTGTTTGCCTAGTCTTAGCCCAGTGTTCACCCAGTGTTCACCCAGTGTTCACCTAGTGTTCGCCCAGTGTTCGCCCACTGTTCGCCCAGTGTACGCCCAGTGTTCGCCCAGTGTTCGCCTAGGGCACCACATTGACTAGGACCCTGCCAAGGACCACATGATCTGTCCAATGACACACCGAAGCCTGCGTATTCAGAGTGGTGGTGTGCTGTAAGTATTGTAGATGTACACATAACACACCCACAGACCTTCCCCCGACAGCCCACTGTGGCCCCTCGCTGTAAACACTGATATTTCGATCAATGGCGTGCTCCTATTCTTCTCAGCCAATGACACTGGTGACATGTAAAGCTCTCTGGTATTGTCCAGCCCTCTGGAGCTCTTTAGCAGTGTAATCACCAGTGAAATGGCAATGGGCCATCAGGATGAAAACACAAGTCAGCAACTGGTCAGCAAATCACAGTTGAAAGCTGTTAAATGGTGGATTTGCCTGGTAAGCAAGGCCAGTGCAGAGCCCTTTGTGGACAGGGTCTGTCACACTTAGAAAGACTGACTTGTGGCAAAAAAAAAAAGTAATGTTGAGATTGATACCTTTTACCACACTACTATTCTGTCCTACAAAGCAGAAAGGAGGGAACTGCATTTTTGGGGAAAATGAGTTATGATGTTTTTTTCAACATTCAAATCATTCTTTGTCATGTAATAAAATATCTCATCTCAAATGTCTGTAGTTTTGGAGGAAATTGGTGAGTGTTTGTACAGTAACTGTAAAAAGTACTAGTAAAACAAAACAAAAAGTCAGTAAAGACCATTACTGTGTTCTTACCAATGTCCATTTAGGACCCTGCCCCAATAGTTTACAGTCACTGTATTAGACTGAAACACATGATGGAATTAATGTATTTTCCACACTCTAAGGTGCACTGTCAATGAGTGGTTTTTATGAAGGTTTTTCTAATATAAGGAGTATTAAGTGAAGTCAAAATCATGTGATAAAACATCAAAATGGAGATAAAAAGTCAAAATGATGAGATAAAAAGAAAAAATTATGAGATAAAAAGTCAAAATGATGAGATAAAAAGAAAAAATTATGAGATAAAAAGTCAAAATGATGAGATAAAAAGAAAAAATTATGAGATAAAATGATAAAACATTTAAAATGTTAAATCTACATGTTACTCTATAAATGTGTTTGGGGTTAGAAGTATTTTTTTCAGGATTATTCTGACAACCAGAGCTGCCAGTTTTTTTCCTGTAAAAACATCTATATATTTATTTATTTTGACAGTGTGGGTATAAAGTCTTTGATTCGGGGGTAAAACCATAAATTCAGTGTCAGTATTAAATTCTTTTTCTATTCCAGGTATTCAGAACAGGTTCCTTAACTGTACATGTTTATCTATTTTTATCCCCTTCAACAACACACCCATCATTCAAACATACAATGCGACACCCTTTATACACATTTACATAATTCTGCAGATGTGTTGTGACAAAGTCTAATGTCATGTGTAATTAAAGCCTTAGTCATCATGCATAAAAGAGGAAACCTGCATGTGGAGTCCATACATTCTGTCTACAGACGAGCTTTATTTAGCCGCATTTTGTAATAAACATCTAAAATGTAATAACTTTTTCATTTCATTTTGTAATAAACTGCCCTAATGCATTATGTAATAAATTTATTACATTTTAAGATTATTACAAAATACATTTGGAGCTTTTTTATTCTGTAGAAAATGTAATAACAATTCTAAAGCATAGTTTATTTGTTTGTTAATTGTATTTTATTTTACTTTACAGTATTTGTTAAAGCTAGACCTATTATTAGTATCAGTGTATTATCCTAGTAGCTGTACTATCTATTACTATTACTATGAATTAACAGAATATTCAGTAAATTCCAGATTTTTTTTATTGGAACCAAAACCGCATCAACAATAATTATAAACAACAACAATAAATGTAACCAACACATACAGGCTTGTGGACAATTTAAAATAATAATGAACCAATAAATATAAGTTCTACGTTAAACAACGTGTCTTCTGTTTGTTTACAGAGCTGCTGTGACCACATCATTTATCCACTAACATTCATTTAAACTAATATGAAATGAACTGAAAAGGCTAAAACAAACAACAACATTTACATTTCCAAAATATATCTGTAATTTCAAATTGTCTTAATGTCTCTTATGTCTAATTACCAGCCAAGACATGAAGCATTTTTAATGTTTCCTTTGATTTGATTTTTTTTTTATTTGAATGATTTATTTCGAACATGTGCAAAGTGCAACAATAATCAATACAACAATAATAATAATAATAACAATGACATGTCCGAAAAGGAGTAGGATGAAGCATAAGCTTATTTAATTCTACCCCTTCTTCACTTCCCCAATAACCTAAATTCATCTTATAGTAATATAGTGCATAGTACAAAAATGATGATAATAATGAAATAATAACAATAATAACAATACCAATAATCAATAACTGAAGTACTAAACATAGACATATATACAAAAAACAAAACAAAAAAACAAATTAGCAGATAGGAAAGTAGGTAACAAATAGTTTTTTTGTTGTTTATTGTTTTCTTTTTTCCTCCCTTCCTTCTTCTTCTTTTCCCTTTTTTTCTTCTTCCCTTTTTTTTCTTTCCTTTTTCTAAGTTGTCTGCATTTTGCTCTTATTTTTTATTTTATTTATTTTATTTTTCTATTCATTCACTTATTTTATTCATGTATTAATTTATTTATTATATCTTTTAACCCCACAGAGGGGGAGTCAACATTGCTTCAGATCAGTACATATTCCAGTCTTGCAGACATATACTAGACTATTTAGTGCATGTGTGTGACCATCATCGGTCCTCCCCTAAAGCTGAGCAGACATCCCCCATTAGAACTCTCCCTTACAAGCCAGTGAGTGCAGTGCTACACCTCAGTGATGTGAGGAGGAAACAAAGACTGGGCAGGACGGACAGGACCTTTAGTTTTAATGTCACACCAACAAAGCACCTGCTGCTGAAAAATGGAATAACTTATTATATAATGAGGAAACATTTATTATAAAATGCGTTGGGGCAGTTTATTACAAAATGAAATGAAGAAGTTATTACATTTTGGACGTTTATTATAAAATGTGTCTCAACAGGCCTGTCAACATTTTAACTTACATTTGGTAAAAGTCCTGTTTGATGGTCAGATATTTATAACAACATTTGGTTCAGTATTTTGGTAACTTCAGTGTGTTTGACAGTTTACTGCTACACATCAAATGTTACTGAATGTAAATTCATGAATCCGTGTATCGTTCGTTCATTCATTTTTCAAAATAAAACCATAAATAAGACAAAAAAACATTTAATTTCTTCATTATTTGTTTCCAAAACTAAATGAAAAAAAACAGGTAGTGATGCATTTTCACAGTTTTCCTTTTTGTATTTAAATGAATAATAGATAAAACCGATAATAGCTGTTTCCCGTTTAATCCAATTTTGACCATAAGCAAATTGAGTAAACATGTCCACTGGACTGAAGATCATTATGGTCTGATATGACACCAATGTTCTCTGTGGTCATATCGTCGGGTCTTAGGGTGACCCTCTTAGTTTCCTGAAATAGGAAGTAGGTTTACATCTTTGTCACTGTGGGTCAAAGGTCATTTCTGGCTTATTCAATTTGCTTCAGATCAAAATTGGATAAAACGGAAAATGGCCGTTCTCCGTTTTATCCATTATTCATTCAAACACAAAAAGGAAAACTGAAAAACTGCATCATTATCATTTTTTTTTTCATTTTGGTTTTAGAAACAAATAATGAAGAAACAATTGTTTTACTTTTTTGTTTTATTTAGAAAAATTAATGAATGATTGATATTCCTGTAATATATTCCCCTTTATGGCAAGGCAAATATTATTTGTATAGAACATCACACATACATCACACCGCTCCTCAAATCCTTACATGTTCTTCCTGTGGGTCAAAGGATAGAATTCAAAATCTTACTCCTGGTCTATAAAGAACTAAACGGCCTTGGACCCAAATACATCCTAGACCTACTGGTTCCCTATGAAGCATCCAGAGCCCTGAGGTCATAGGTCATCAGGAACAGGTTTACTGTGTGTTCCAAAGATAAGAACGAAACAAAGTGAAGCATCATTCTGTTACTCTGCTCCTCAACTGTGGAACAAACTACCTGGATACCTGAGGTCTGAGAACAACTGTTAACTAGTGTTAACTAGTGTTAACTAGTGTTAATACCTGAGGTCTGACAACAACTGTTAACTCGTGTTAACTACTGTTAACTAGTGTTAACTAGTGTTAACTAGTGTTAATACCTGAGGTCTGACAACAACTGTTAACTAGTGTTAACTAGTGTTAACTAGTGTTAATACCTGAGGTCTGAGAACAACTGTTAACTAGTGTTAACTAGTGTTAATACCTGAGGTCTGACAACAACTGTTAACTAGTGTTAACTAGTGTTAACTAGTGTTAATACCTGAGGTCTGAGAACAACTGTTAACTAGTGTTAACTAGTGTTAACTAGTGTTAATACCTGAGGTCTGACAACAACTGTTAACTAGTGTTAACTAGTGTTAATACCTGAGGTCTGAGAACAACTGTTAACTAGTGTTAACTAGTGTTAACTAGTGTTAATACCTGAGGTCTGACAACAACTGTTAACTCGTGTTAACTACTGTTAACTAGTGTTAACTAGTGTTAACTAGTGTTAATACCTGAGGTCTGACAACAACTGTTAACTAGTGTTAACTAGTGTTAACTAGTGTTAATACCTGAGGTCTGAGAACAACTGTTAACTAGTGTTAACTAGTGTTAACTAGTGTTAATACCTGAGGTCTGAGAACAACTGTTAACTAGTGTTAACTAGTGTTAACTAGTGTTAATACCTGAGGTCTGACAACAACTGTTAACTAGTGTTAACTAGTGTTAACTAGTGTTAATACCTGAGGTCTGAGAACAACTGTTAACTAGTGTTAACTAGTGTTAACTAGTGTTAATACCTGAGGTCTGACAACAACTGTTAACTAGTGTTAACTAGTGTTAACTAGTGTTAATACCTGAGGTCTGAGAACAACTGTTAACTAGTGTTAACTAGTGTTAACTAGTGTTAATACCTGAGGTCTGACAACAACTGTTAACTAGTGTTAACTAGTGTTAATACCTGAGGTCTGAGAACAACTGTCAGTTCATTTAAATCAGATGAAAACATTATTGTTCACTGGAGCTTTTACTTAAATTATTATTTGCTTTAAAATGTTTTTATGTCTTGATTTTAATTGTCTTTTAATGCATCTTTATCTGTTTCTATTTTTGTGTAAAGCACCTTGAGTTGTCCTGTACATGAAATGTGATATACAAATACATTTGCCTTGCCTATAGCACATTTCGTCACATCATCTGAACCCACTTTATTATCACTGGGGTCACAGGGGTCACTGGGGGTCTAATCCAGCTCCAGCAGGTGAAGGCGGGGTCAGAGGTCACCCTGTATGAGTCTCCAGTTCATCTCAGGACTGAACATATATAGACAAACAATCACGTCACATTCACACCTATGGGTGATTTAGATTAACCAGTTAACCAGTTAACCAGTTAACTATCAGTGCATTTGTTTGGATGGTGGGAGGAGAAAACCCACGCAGACACGAGGAGAACATTTAAACTCCACACAGAAAGGTCTGTTGTGGGAATAGAACCAACAACCCTCTGTCTGTGAGGCACCAGTGTTAACTACTGCACCACTGTGTGTGAACATTTCATGTACAGGATAATTCAAGGTGCTTTACATAAAACATATAAGAAAATTAAAATTAAAAGACAATTAAAATAAGAGACATAAAAACATTTAAAAGACAATTAATAAGTTCAGTCAAAGCTCCAGTGAACAGTAATGTTTTCAGACCTCAGGTGTTCAGGTAGTTTGTTCCACTTTGTTAATCTAACACAACATCTATGAAAAATGACTGATTTTTATATAAAATCTGCACATTTTGATCATTTTTAAAGGGTTTAGGAGTTAGTACTTGAAATGAATGAGGCCTTTTACATGGAAAATGAAACTATTTATGGAAAATTCACGGTATGAAAACACTGCTGGAACAACACATGATAAAATAAATGAAAAAGATCAATGCAGCCATTAAACATATGACTTAAGTTTTCTATAAACATGCAGGATAGTGGTCTATGAGGACTTACTGACCCCTGGTACTGGAACAGGTGTTAAACATTTTAGATCACAGGATGATTTTGTCCAGTGATGGATGTTTGAGTTTTTACAAATAAATCGTTAAACAAATAATAGTTGTTACAAAGCACTTTTTACAGATTAAATTACTAAATGTATAGACAATATACATGTCACAAATGACTGCATATAACGTGACCTGCAATCATACATCATTCACCATCCATTTCCATTCATTAACTTGTCACTTTTGAGCAGAAGAATTGAGCTGATGATGTTTGTGCATGTGTGAACATGTAACCATTAGTGAAAGGCATCTATAATGGACCACTGTTACGCAACACCAAGTCACTATGACTGTCCTAAAAAAAGGTTTTCATTCATGTTTTTTTTTTTGCTACGGCATAAATGTTAATTTAACTGAAACAAAGGTAGTTTAGTTTGTAAGAACTAAACACTGTAATGGGCTTAATAAGAGTTATTTGACCTCAGAGCAGTGGTTCAGAAACTCAACATGCAGAGCAGGAAGTGTATGAGCTTCCACAAACAAGATCAGATTAAAATAAAAAAAAAATATTCACATGTAGTTGTAGAATTATTCTGTGTGTTAGAGACAGAGTTTATCTTTTCAAACCAAAAACACTCATCCGTCATAAACCAAAATAATACAACTAACTGTCCCTGAGCAGTGACACCCAGCAGGTATTTATAGTCAAGAAGACAGGTGAGACACACAGGGATGAAATTAACAAGGCGGGTCAACACCAGTGACAGGAAGTAAAGCTAGAAACTGTGAACATGAACCCAAAGTTCAAAATAAAAGCCCAAGATACCAACAACGACAAAATAAAAAAAACTGACAAAAAAATAAGACAAACCAGGACACAAGAGTCCAGGATCAGAACACTTTACACAAAAAAAATACTGCATCAATTTCCATGAAATTTGCAGAAAAGGTACAAGGTGGTCCAGAATAGATCCAATTAAATGTTGGTGAATGTAGGTCAAAGGTCAACGTCACAGTTATAGAAAAATGTGTTTTCACAATGATAAGAAATACGACAAATCAAGTAAAATGTTTGCGATGTTTATATTTATATTATTATACATTTATGATACACCGCAACACAAACACCATGAAATAATTCATTAGTGAAATAATAATATTTGGGTTTGCTTAACCTAAAGTGAATTGGTATTTTAATTAATTACTGACACATTTAATTAATTATTTATTGATGTATTTATTTATTTAATTTTGGCACTTTTAGTCCTCTATACAGCACACTTTTCCAACATAAATATCCCAAAATGTAAGGCAACTATGTTAGCAACAGTCAGTAACAAAGACAGGCTGGAAGCCAGTAGTCAGTAGTACTAGTACACATGTACCAGTACAGAGCTCAAACAGTTCCAAAGTTACATGTAAAAAAAAAAAACCTTTCAGGAAGTGACGTTATGAGCAGTGGCTTCGGAAATATAGATTAAACTGTTCATTTGCACGAAAGTAGGTTGAACATTAGTATGGATTTTATATATGTGGTAGATAGGAAGGGTTTTCACACAGACCCAAAGTGTTTTTGTAGAATATGTTAGAATGAAGTTGACCTTTGACCTTTTGATTTTTATCTTCTGTCTCCACAGTGTTGGACAAATGGTTCTTATTTATGTTTTGTGTATTTCTACTGACACTGACGACGGCACTTTGGTTATTGTTGGTGAAGCTCAGGGGAAAAATTCATAATGTGTTTTATGTGTTTGTGTTTTTTTATTCATTGTGTTTTATATGAATTAAATGTAAATAAAACAAGTATTCAGAGACACACACCATTTAATAGTTTTTAAATCTTTGTTAAATTTCAGGTCTTCAGATTTCTGTCTTGATTTGTAGAGTTCAGTGACATGGACTCAAGGCGAGCACTGACCTTTGACCTTTCTTTAACCTATAAAGTCCCAAACAGCCACTGGCAAACTGTTAAATGCTCATTATTGGTGCTTTTTTTAATTCAATAATTTAAACTCATATTTGGCTAGATTGAATATTTGCAGAATATTTATGATTACATAGCTGTTGGCTTCTCTTGCACTGTCTTTTTTGTATTTTTACTTGCTTATGTATTTTTTTTATCTTTTATAATGCATAATAAACTAAACTAAATTAATCTAAACTAATCTAAATCTACCTTTATATGGAGACAATGAAAACAGAAGATGCAAAAGTGTTGTCTTGTCTTCAGTTTTTCATCCACGTTTGGACAATTTTGATTGATTGAGCATTTTAAGTTTAATATTTTATTTTCTGAAGAGCAAAAAACATAAAAATAAGAATCATTTGATTATGTTTTTCATTAAAGACTTTTGCAAGTGTGACATGTTGTATTATTAGCCTAGTAAGATAAATGTCAATGACATTTTCATCCATTTCACTTCATGCAGATGATGTTTGGGTCAAATCAGGTCAAATTCCATCTGTACAGTTTGTTCTTTTTTTCTTCTGTATCGACTGTAAAGAGGTTTGGTGAGTTGTCTGTGAGCTTTACATAAAACTGACTGGACTAAACTACAAGAAAAAGAACAGCAGCTGCTCAGTTCTTCCACTTTTCTCAAACACACACACACACTGAGAATATCATGGCACACGTTAACTCTAACACTTCTTATATAATCACCCACAGACTAAAAAAAGGGTCTTCAGTGCTGAGGCTCACACGGGGTGTCACTGCAAACACACACACACACACACACACACACACACACACACACACACACTTGTTTACATGTCTTATGAGGACCAAGTTTGTAATCAAATGGCCATTGGGTAGTGAGTGTAAGCATGTTTTTAGTTGTTGTTGTTATATATATATATATATATATATATATATATATATATATATATATATATATATATATATATATATAATATTTTTTTAAAAAAGGAAAATGAAATTCAAATGTAAAAATAAGTAAAAAGTAAAGAATAAATAAACAATACAAAATTAAATAAATACAAATAAATAAATAATGATTAAAAAAATACACACATTTTTAAGGAAAATAAAATACAAATTTTAAAAAGTAAATGCATCATTAAACCTTTGAAAAATACATGTTTTGCTTTAAAACATTTTTCCCTCATGCTTTATTGGGTTAATAATAATTAAAAAAACTAATTCATTTATAGGGCCACATCATTTCTATTTTACTAGTGGGGACCTTTATTTATATTTGACCCTCGTGGGGACCTGAATTTTGTGTCATAGTGTCAGAGGTTCCCATGGTGTAACTGTGTAAACAGATCAATGTCCCCATAAAGATAGGAATACAAGCACACACACACTCCTTGTCAGTTTCACTCCAGCTTCTGGATATTTTTTTCATGTTCCAAAATTCCTAGGAAAACTGGAAATAGTGCTGTTGAATGCGCACGTGCAGATCCGGTGTGGACACGTGTGGAGTGGAAGGAGGTGAAGTGGGGGTTTAGTTTTTTTTGTTTTTCTGCCCCCCTCCCACAGTCTGTGGAGGTTTGTTGGAGGAAAAGAGGGGCGTTCTGTAGTATAAGAAAAAAACAAGTATGACCCTGTTAGCATAAACACGTAATGTTTTTACCCCTGATACTTTAACACTTCATGAGGATTCGCGGACGCGTCCGAAGGGCGAGATGACGTCATCAGGAGCGTGATGGTGCGTTCAGGGGTTCACGGAAAAATGCATAATAATAATAATCATCATCATCATCATCATCATCATACACAGGTACAATTATTTGACTTTTGGGAACCTTTGGGAAGAAAATGCCAGTATTTGTGTTTTCAAGATAACGAAGTGAAAAGTAATAAGCTATAAAATAAAAAAGAGAGTTTGGTCCAGTCTGGTACTGTGTCAAAGCAGTGAAATTGATGAAATATGTGTGACTTGCAAAACCGTCATGGTTTTCTTAATGTGAAACCATGACACAACTAAATGGTTGCTTTACGAATTCCTAAAGAAAAAAATAACTGCATTTACATTAATAGTAAAACAGTAATCGCCTTTCTGTCAATATGTTAAAAACAATTTAGAGATGTTTAATATTTCAAGAAAATAATATCATGGTCATATCATGATGGCTTTTCTAACACAACACACACACATTACATTTGATATATAATCTACTTTGGCTGAAAATGACATGTTTGGTAACTCACGGTAGCTATTTTAATTTTTAATGCAAGCTCATTACTGAGTATACCACCCTCAAAATAATTACAAGGTTGTTTTAAATTAGATAGAAAACGAACTGGTTATAAAATAGCTGGGTTAGAAAGAAGCAATTGCTTTTGGAAAATGGATTTATGAATCCATATGGATCCATGGATGTATATAATACCAAAACTGGATTAGACAACAAAGAAATAAAGAGTTATTCTGCATGTAATCATCAAAACATTAATTTAAATTACCTTTTGAAATGACTTGACTTTCACATCACTTTTGTTGATTAAAATATCTGATTGTTAATACTGGTGTTAAATCAAATGTGAGCTGAGGTCAGTGTTGCAGAAAAAAACAAACGGTCATTTGACTTATATCATTAAAATGTGTTCTCATAACTGGCATTTAACTGTCTGTGTTTACATTCCAATTTTATTTATATATTCATGTCATTCTGGGGAGGGGGGGGGTCTATGTTTCTGTGCAAAAATTAATCAGTGATGAAAGATCCATATTCATAAATAATGTAATCCTCACATGAAATATTTGGTAGTTTCAGATGTAGGACATTTCTTTTGTTAGTGTCACGTAATGCAGAGGACCACATTTTAATTAAGATAAGGTAGACTTTATTGATCCCACATTGGGGAAATTCACACGTCACAGTTGCCAGCAATATACAGCAATAGAGTGACACCAAAGAGAAGAAACATATAGATAATAAATAATATATGTACACTTTGATACAGAGAAAAAGAAAAAAGACTATATGATATCTACACTGCACATACGTGATTGAAAAATATATACAGAAGGGATAGAATTATGTGACGATGAGATATATATATATATATATATATATCACATAAATAAATATCAGAAGAAGAATGGTTTCAGTGGTGTCAACAGTATTGTTATTGTGCTACTTTGGAGTTGTGAATGTTGCACAGTCTGACAGCAGTCAGTAGGAATGACTTGCGTTGTGTTCATGAGCTTCATTGTGAGGTATTGGGGGTATTTTGGTTCAAAGTTGAATTTTTCTTCAAAATAAGTGTCACAATTCTTCATATAGATGATATTCATTACAGTGATTTGTCTAAAATAGAAAATTTCCTGTAAAATATAAACTTGAATTTATTTGTTGCACGTGCAAAGCATAAAATGTGCATTAAAGAGGGAATACATAAATATTTTGCGATAAGAAGCAGTAAAATATAAAAATGCAAATCACACGTAAATGAAAGAAACAATAAAACGTGTAGTGTTCAGAGACACTGATATTCTAAAAACGTAAGTGATCGTTTTCAAACATATTTTCTTTAATCATACATTTAATCGCGAAAAGAACTTGAATGCGTCAGACAGGACACTTCAGAACTTCCGAAATTGGATTTTTAAAATTTATTTTATTTTATCAAAAACATACTCAATATACAAACACAAAATAAATAAATTAAATAAAACATAGTAACAGTCAACCTTCATAACATTTAAGGCGTTACAGGGTCAAACAGAAAAGCAATAATGCCACTATAAAGTTGTATACCTTTTTTTGCTTACATAGTTTTAATGATTATTTTTAAATTGACCATTTATTTTAGGAACACAATAAAGATAGGTTTGATATTTCCAATTTCACATTTATGAATAAAGAACTTAGCGAAAACGAAATTGGAAATTAATTGGCTTTAACAATAAGGAAGCACTTGAAAGCACCACGAGCTCGACCTGACCCCAAAGCGCGCTCCCGTCTGTACGTCGCTACACCCCCTAATATGGTACGTGCGCGCTCTCCCTTATCGCGTGGTGAGGATCATCCATATTGCTGCTAGTGGTGGAGATAAGGTTGTAATCCTGTGAGGCCCTCGGACACGTTTCTTTATTTTTCTCTATGTTTTAATCCGGCGCTGACTCCCTGCGCTTTAGACTGAAGCTCTTTTGGTCTAGGAGCGACAGAGGAGCGCCTTTCACCGCCAAACAACCCCACATTTCCTTACATTGGAGGCGAATTCGGGCCGGGGAGAGGACTGGTAATCCTGAGGGGGGAAGAAAGACGGTGGTGGGAAATGGCCACTCAGGTGGAGGCTCTCCTGCCCGGCAACCCGCTCGCTAAACCGGAGGAGCATGGCAAAGTGATCCGCGGAGGGCTGGAGGAAGACGAAGGGGCCAAGCGGCAGGCGGGTGTCGCCGAGCAGGGAAGCAGCAGCACCGGGCAGGGAGGGACTCCCAGTTCGGAGCAGCAGACCTCCAAAGCGAGCAAAGTGGGCAGTGACAACGACGACAAGCAAAGCGACGAGGCTGTAAAAAGCGGCAGAAAGGAGTTTACTGAAGCTCCTCCGCCCAAGGTGAACCCGTGGACTAAGAAAATGAACGCGGTGACTGTGGTCAGCGTGAATGGACAAGCACACCATGGTCAGTACTGTCCTTACATGTTGGTTTGGGTTGTGTCAGTGTTGTGTTGGTGTCTGTTCGTCCAGATGTGCTCAGAAGACGTAAGTCAAGAGGTTGTCAGATAGAAAACGAGTCGAGTGAGTGCTTGTAAACCAGTTGTGGTCGCCCTCTTGTTGCTTCAAACAAGCTGGTTATATTTGGAGTGAAACCCCCTCCTCCTGCTTGACAAATATATTCCTTGGGTTCAGGTTGAAACCAACAAAAATAAGTGAAAAGACTGCAAAAATAAAATGACCTTAACCTACTGTAGTATTTACATCCAGTAGGCCTACTTTAAAGAATATTACAACTCGAATCTGCAGAATTAAAGGGGTGGCAATTTTTAGTTACGTTTAGTTCATGTGATGGTTCTCGGTAGTTTTATGGTGAATTATTTGCTGTTTTTACTTTTTGGTTTTGCAGGCTGTTGTCATGTGGTCGTTGTAAAGTTGCTAAGCTAGTGACAGCAACATAAGCTATATATGTTCAACTAAAATATGTTTTAACTGGTTTTTGTCTTTCTACGGCGCAGAATGATTTCTAGTCTAGTCATTTAAGAGTACTTGGAATTTAAAAATAATTAAATTTGCTTTAAACATCCTCGTATATGCAGTTATTTCGCCATTTTCTGGATCTTAACTGTATAGTTTCTTGCCACCCAGTCAGTGACACATACTTAAAGCTTGCCAAATCTTAAAAGCCAGTGTTTACACGTTGCTTTAGAGGCAGGTTTCGACACACGGCCTTGCCAGACAGCAGCAGGATAACCGCCCATGACTGTTAATGCATTAATAAGCATACTGTGATCCACTCGGCTGTGTGGCTTCTTTAGCATGCTGCTAACAATAGCACACACACTCAAAATCACACGCGCTGCTCTCTGGCCTAGTGCGCGAGCCAAGCCCTTCCCATTCAGATGCTAGCTTAACTTCAACTCGCTACATCACCGCTGTTTGTCACTCTTTGTAAAACACGACATCTTATAGTCGTTGTTTGCTTAACTGCGAACACCGAAACACACCCCGACGCATATCTTTCTGTAGTATAATCTCTAAAATCGAGCAGGTTTGTTATGAGACGTCACGTGTTCACTCCACGTGTTCCCCGAGAGTAAAAGCATGGGCGCTGTTGGCTAACTACTGATCAAACTGTCCAAAACCGCTATCTCTCAGTCGGTCAGAAATGATTCTAGGTGGCCCATTACGGTGCACTCTAGTTGTTTTATGGTTAATAATCTCGTTGTCATGTCGCGTGTTTGTTGTCAGCGTAAACCCGGCGCCTGTGTGTTAGCTAATGATAGCACTGAAGCTAGCAGACACTAGATAGCAAATGCGAACGAATCAGACCTTCTACTGCTCTTAGATTACTTCACATTGTTACGGAATTCAATTACCCAATTTATCTTTGAACATTACAATAGTAGACTACTCGTTTAAGGTCTGATGCAAGAGTGGTAGCCGCATAATCAGTCCTAGATCTAATTATCAGTGATGCCTAGGGAGGAGACGGCTAGCCTGTCAGCTATAGGTTGTTGCTTCACAGGGTGACACATTGGCCATGTTGCAGTAACTCAGGGAAGTGCTAGTGGCTCTGACCCATACGGTGTCAGAATGTTTGTGATGTCTTTTGTTTGTCAGATGGTGTTTGCTCTGTTAAAGCATGTGTAAACAATCCTGCTAATGCTGACGACCCCCTCCCTCTGAGAGCACAGCCTGTACCCTGAAGTCTGGTCCAATCTGGGTGGATTGGATAGATGTGCTCCAAAGCACCATCAGCATGAACAGCTGCCAGGGAACAATCAGATTGATAACCAGGCTCGATCAACACATTTTCACATAAGGTCTGCTGAGTCTTTATCTCAGGCTATCAGGCACATTTTTATGGTCTTGAATTTCCTTCAGGATCAATAAAGTATCTATTGAAACAATAGATAAACTTTGTCATAAGTGACAGAAATTCATCTTTGACAGGCACATAGACACAAGCATTAAAGACATTTAAAACAAGCATTAAAACATTAAAAAACTACAATAGTAGCAGTCACGTGCAATCATACGAAAAAGGGGACAATGGGGGCAGTTTAAAAAACAACAGTGTTCATTTCTGGGTGTTGAGGGTGGATAATGCAGTGAGAATTAAATGTTTCTTGTTAATATCTTTCTGTCCCTGTATCTTTTTCTTGATGGCAGCAGTTGGAAGCGGTGGTGGAGGGGCTGAGAAAGGTCCTCTGTAATCAGGGTGCCTTCCTGACCACAGACTGGTTGTATTCGCCTTATTCACCTGGTGGTCATTTTTGTGCTTGAGGGGTACAGAAGTTAAACATCAGTTCACAGTTCCAGACATTGTCACTCACTATCTTCAGTGAACGTTAGGGTTGTCAACATGCCAGCAGTTTGGATCACCAATCTCTCCATCATGCTGGAGTTAATGATCAATATTGTTGAAAAATGGGTGTGTAAGGACTATAATATCCCAGGGCTGTCTTGCTGAAATGCTACAGTAACTGGGATGAAGGCTACATAAAGTTTAAGTTGGCTAATGGCATTGCTAGCATATCATCAGTACTGACAGCCATCAGTACGCTAACCACAAAATGGAAAGAATAGTGTTGAAATAACATATAGGATGTAGTGTTATTCATATTTAATACATTCATATTTTCTTACTTCATGGTGGCATTATGTTAATTAGATGGCTGTTAGTGCTATTCATCATTGATGCTAGTCTGGTAAGCTAAGCTCAATGTGTTAACTAATGCATTTCAGTCGACATAATTATCCTTATCTTACAGTGAAATATGGACCAGTATCTTTATGTTTTTGATCCATTCACACCCCAGTGCCTTATCTTTAGGGAAATGATGGAAGGTCTGTCCATGGTATGATCCCCCCCACCCCTCTTTTAGGATGTACATTTTGGGACGCAGCAGTGAGGTGCCATTGCTGTTGGGAAAGTGCATTAACCCCCTGTCGAACTATGAGCCTTATTCACCTGGAACGTTCAAAAGACGTTAAGGGGTACTGTTCCAATGATTTTACTGGCCTGGTTAACTGTACGGGAGAGTTTGATGTTTTCTTTTAAAGTAAGGAAACTGTACCATGAACAGATATTGAAGGTGGATGTGGATTCAATGAGAGACTTATAAACCAGTGTTAAAATATGTATACTGACATTAAAAGTCCTTAGTTTCCTCAGCAACTAAAGGCAGTGTTTTTTTTTTTTTTTTGTTTTGTTTAGTTTTTTTTAATGGTGTCTGCATGCTGATAAAAGGAGAGGCAGTATTATACCTTTTCACAGGGTCAAAGTAAAGAGTCCCAAAACTGATTCCTTTGGAGTCACTGTTCATGTTGTTAGAGGGCTGCTTCAATGCCAAAGTACTCCAGGAAAGCAAAACATTATTTTTTTTTTACCATCTTGACACATGAGATGACATACCTCTTACTACACAGCTTTTCTGATTTGTAAATGAGCTCGTGGACACGACCATTGGATAATTGTAACTAGAAGTAAATTGATTTATCTGCCAGATCTGATCAGTATATTGATTTTAATCCCCCCGCCCCCACACACAAACTTCGGCTATTGACCTTAATCTTTTTTGAAACCTTATATTTGATCAGAGTAAACATGTTATTTGATTAGACACTGGTCTGAGTAACATTTGACATTAAATAAATGTTAAGAGTGCTATGTGTATAAAAAAATTCATTTATATTGCTGCATAAACACATCTCATGAGTGGTTCAATTGTATTTTAAGATCAGTGTGCTTTAAAAATGTGTTAAATTGTCCTTAGAAACCAGCTTAAGATATTGGTAATTGGCTGACAAAATAAGAAAAAGTATCTGTCTATCGTTTATGAGGATGTAAATTATGACTTGATTGACTGGTACTGAACTTGACAGAACAGATCATTGATAAACGGGTAAAAGAAACAAAATATGAATTATGACAGTATGGAAGTGCCTCACAAAAGCCTTATTTTATATCGAGTATTTGCACGAAGGTCCAGTTTGTAGATGTTGTGGGCCCTAATTAGCTAAGATGCTACTTTTCACTAGCACCAAATGTCCTTGTTTTTTTATTTAATCCTTGTAATTTCACTTATCAGCTCCACCGTCGTCCTCTAAACTGGATCATCTCGTGAACTTGGTGGAGTCTGTCTGAGAATCGGTTTTCACATTTCTATTTACATTAGGGGTCTGTAACCCTGGTCCTCGAGCGCCACTGTCCTGCATGTTGTAGATGTTTCTGTCTTTCAGCACACCTGAAGGCCGTTATCAGTCTTCTGCAGAGATTGATATGTTGATCATTTGAATCAGGTGTGTTGGAAGAGGGATACATCTAAAACATGCAGGACAGTAGCACTCTAGGACCTGGGTTACTGACCCCTGACTTACATGCAAATGTGAACATGGACATCTGCTGACTTTTTTTTTTTTTTGGTCAAAGAATTTAGAAGCTTTTGCATGTGTCCATCATTGTCATGTGAACGACAGATATACATGCAGATACAAACCTCCAGTTATGTCTGAAAAACCCATATCGGTTCACCTGTAATTGTAATAATCTGGTTTCATGCATTGACATCCACTTAGAGGTGCTGTACAGAACTTGATTTGATTTTGATTTGATTTTTGATTTGAATGATTTATTTCGAACATGTGCAAAGTGCAACAATAATCAATACAACAATAATAATAACAATGACATGTCCGAAAAGGAGTAGGATGAAGCATAAGCTTATTTAATTCTACCCCTTCTTCACTTCCCCAATAACCTAAATTCATCTTATAGTAATATAGTGCATAGTACAAAAATGATGATGAATAAAATAATAACAATAACAATAATAACAATACCAATAATCAATAACTGAAGTACTAAACATAGACATATATACAAAAAACAACAACAAAACAACTAAAAACAAATGAGCAGATAGGAAAGTAGGTAACAAATAGTTTTTTGTTGTTTTGTTTTTTCTTCCCTTTTTTTTTCTTTCCTTTTTCTAAGTTGTCTGCATTTTGCTCTTATTTTTTATTTATTTTATTTTTCTATTCATTCACTTATTTTATTCATGTATTTATTTATTTTTTTATATCTTTTAACCCCACAGAACTTAATTTAAAGTGTATAGTAGCGACACCTTCAGCTGAATTTCTAGAGCATTAGTTCTACTGTCATAGGGAATGACTGGTAAAGGGTTGATTTGAAGCTCGAATGAGTGAAAAGTAGATCCTCTTTACAACTTTAAATGTCTTATTTAAACACAGAGACTTGCCCGGTGCAAAGTAATATTGGAAACAAGACCACAAGTAAACTTCATAAAGTTTGTTTGTTGTGTAATTTAGTAACTAGCGTGAAAACAAAAGTGAAACATAAGTTGGAGCCTGACTGTTGCATCAGTGTCTTTTTCTCCAGAGCTCTGTAGTGTTTTTCACAAACCCACATGTGTCCAGTAATATATTTTTCATAGGTTTCCCACAGATCATTCATTCAATCAGAGATTCACTGAAGTTATGTTGCTTTAACGGTTTGTCTGTCTGTCTGTCTGTGTGGGCGTAAACCTTCCACTCTTCGTAATCTGGCGTCTCCAATTCTCTACGGATCATTCTTAAATTTGGCATGTAGAAGGAGACGCATATAAGGATGAAACTAACACCAAGTTTCAGCCAAATCGACTCAAGACTTCCAGTCTAACGCCATGTTGAATTTTCACATTGTCGCAGCAGAAATCAATTTTCAACATGTTTTGGTGATTCAACATGGTAATGCATGATCACGATGATTTTGTGATTTGAAAAGATCACAGATTTCATATAATTTGAATTTACCACGCTCCACGTGGATTTCTGGTGTTGAAGTTGTTCCTGAAGAACAGTTTAGTATACAGGGCCCCGGCATTAAGATTATGCTAAATTAAAACAAATACTAACTGCTTCTATCCTAAATACTTAAAGTAAACACAGAACCATTTCCAGCTCATCTTCCAAAGGCCTTAGTTTGGACTGAAACAACACTCCATATAAAACAGATTACCAACTCGCAGAGCTAGCGCTAGTGGCTAACTCAGAAGTGTTTGTTTGTCTGAGCTTTAACAGAACTAGAAACACACAATTGAATGCATCATCAGTACCGCTTTGGTCTCTGAACAACCCCAATCAAATTTAGTTTAATTTTCTATTTCCAGTCAACTTTGCATCTTTTCTCAAATGATGCAGAGTGTTGTGAAATGGTGTACAGCTTTACAAATAGCCATATGTGCAGTTTAGCACGGCGGTTTTATCTTCTGACATATGTTTATATAATGAAGTTGCTGTAAAGTGTTTAACATTATATGTTTTATTTATATTTAAGGCAAGGCAAATGTATTTATATATCACATTTAATGTACAGGACAATTCAAGGTGCTTTACATAAAATGTATAAGAAAAGTAAAATGATTTAAATTCATTAAAAGACAATTAAAATAAGAGACATAAAAACATTTAAGACAATAATGTCAGTCAAAGCTCCAGTGAACAGTAATGTTTTCAGTCAGATTTAAATGAACTGACAGTTTTTCTCAGATAGTTTGTTCCACAGGTGAGGAGCAGAACAACTGGATGATGTTTCACTTTGTTTGGTTCTGATTTTGGGAACAGACAGTAAGCTGGTTCCTGATGACCTATGACCTCAGGGTTCTGGATGAGTCATAGCATCCATTAACATTTACAATTCTTAAGAAGTACTAATGTAAAACAATTTTATATTAAGAAAATCAAAAGTAGAAAAAACCCCAAATACACATATTAGCATGCTTTATTCCTAAATATTTTAATAGTATTTTTAAAAAATTATGAAATGAAGAAAGCTGCATGTTTTTATACAATTATAAATAAGGGCCACCTGCATATTTAATAATATAAAAATGAAATGTACTCTCATAAAAACTTGAGCAGCATGTGCATGCTATATTTCTGTATGATTTGACCTTTTCTAAAATCCTATTTTCTGCAGAGTTCAAACGTTTTGAAAAAACCTGGAGAAGTTTTGGAATTTGAAAAATGCGAATTCCAGGGACGAAAAGGTTTTAAAAAAGTATAAAGACCCAGAAAGTTTTGGAATAGTCATGAATATTTTTTACACAGCATAATAATTAGTGATTAATAATCATTAAAAAAAATTGTTTTTTTGAGTGAATTAAAAGCTTTTTTCACAACGTCTTAACCATGACGTTCTATTCAGTGAACA
Source organism: Siphamia tubifer (assembly GCA_020466265.1). Lineage (NCBI taxonomy): Eukaryota > Metazoa > Chordata > Actinopteri > Kurtiformes > Apogonidae > Siphamia > Siphamia tubifer. The sequence goes on from CM035796.1 coordinate 2,501,660, forward strand.
GGAAATGATCTTCCAGGTCATTTCCTGTTCACTCACTTCTTGGGATGTTTCCTGTCGCATGTGGTGAAGTGGGTATGGACTAAAATCTACCCAAATTAAATGTAAATTCCAGGAAAGTGTAGATTTAACAATGTGTCTTCACTGGGACGTGAACATAAATGTTACTTTAATCTTGAACCACATATTGTCATTTATTTTATTGTTAAACCTCTGAGGGTAAACTTTAACACAATTTAAATAATAAGTTTAAAAAGTTAGTGTTAAAGTCGACTTGCATTTTTAGCAGTATGTAGTCATGGGAAAGTATTGGTTAAAGTGTGTATGAACCCTGATGCTGTCAAAACATATATAGATTAAACACACAACAAATTTGTGCACATAAGTCCAAGGGCTTTTTGTGTTTGTCCACAATATAAATCAGTTTACATTTCAGTGCACAGCTGCGCTACGCATCTGGACTCAAATGTGATACGTACTGAACCATGGATAACCTGTACCATTGCTGAGGTGATCCGTTACTATGGTACCAGACTCTTGTGGTTGGACCAATAGGATGCTCCATAGTTTTTACCCACAGGTGGTCAAAAGCACAACACCTCCTTTTAGTGTATTTTAATGCACTTTAACACCTTTTAAGTACAATAGCACTTTTTAATCATACAGTAGCACTTCTGAAGTATTTATAAATAGGAAATATTTTAACAGGACGTATTTTATCCATGATGTGTGTGTATTTACTTTTACCCCTGCTACTATATGTTCTTGTCTTTATATTGTTTTTATATGGTGCTGATGTAGAGGGATGCCAAATGAAATTTCATTGTATCTGCAATGACAATAGTTTATACTACTATTTTAGTTTCTTACTGTAGAGGGTAAATAACTAAATTAAATGAATGTTGTCCTATAGATTAATACAGCTTTGTCTCGTATAAAGTAACTGCAGTGTATATAAATAAACTGTGATGTCTGCACATGTAGTAATTATTAGTAGTAGAATAAAAGTGTCTAAGCAAGTAGTGGAATAAAAACAGTAAAATGTAAAAACAGAGTTAAGATGGAAGTTGGTGATTGACAGATTTAAAAACTAAAGTCGACACATCCAGGTCTTCAGCCTTTTGTGACGGTGAAATGTTTCTGACACAGGAAATAGTCAGTGGTTATAATAATATGAGGCTGAACTAAATTAGAAAGATGAGTTGATTTGTCACTTTCCAGCTTACTTTATATTTGATAAACTGATCTAGAAAACCCCTCAACTTTGACAACTGATAAGTAACCTGGAAGTATTTGCTGACTCTGACCAAAGAGGCAGTTACCGCGAAGAAAAGCCTAACGTCATGTGCCGTTGATGAGCCGTCAAATCCAACAGAAATGTCAACAGTTAGTTACCATACAGCTTCAGTTTCTCCAGTTACTTTGATATTTATAAAAAAAACAATTAAAATTGGAAATAGAGAAGAGGAATTAGTTTAAGCAGGATATTAGGTTGGTAGATGAAACTACAGTAAACTGTGAACTTTACAGCATTTTGTTAATGTTTATTCAAAATGTGCTTCAGTTAGCGGTGCAGGTTACTTAGTGCACTGTTAGCTTGGCCTGTTAGCGCTCTGTCGTCAGTTGTATGTACTCATGGTGTGCCCTTGAGCAACATTTTGGACTCCTGTCAAGGATAAGTCCACTGGCTGAACTACTGGAAATGCATTTTCGTGGGTTGTTTGAGGATCTTTGGGTTCATGACACTACTAGGACTTCAATCTGCAGCTCATTTTCACAACATCTGCAACATGAGACATGTTGCTACTGACTGGATCTGATTGTAATGAGGAGAATAAGGTGTAATTTTACCCAAGAGGACGCAGTGATAAGCCGTGCACCAGTTTGAGCTTTTTTTGTGCCAGTTTCAGAAAAGTTGTGAAGTGTGTAAAATAAACATCACACATAAAACTAGACCTTAACAAAGACTGATAATAAATAATGAACTATTTTGAATATTGGTTAAAAAACATCCCAAAAAAATGCTAATGAGTCGTGTCATCGCCCACTTTGACGACGTACGCCTTGTGCATTTTAGAAAGATTATGAAAAGAGGTCAAAGTCAATCGTCTTTGGATCAATATTTTACCAAATGTCCGTCAACAAACATTGTTGAAGGTGAAAGTGACAATTAAAACAAACACAATTGTATGAGAATGACCCACCCACATGTCTGGTTCATTTGAATGGTTTAATGTTAAGTCAGTGAAGACATATTTACTCACTGACAACAATAAATTACATCTAAAATCTACATTTCCTTTGACTTTTAACACATTTCATACAAAATGTGTATAGTTTTATCATTTTTAAAGTGTTTAGGGCAGGGGTGTCAAACTGCGGTCCTCGAGGGCCGGGGTCCTGCATGTTTTAGATGTTCCCCTCTTCCATTCCACCTGGAGGTCATTACATCATTATCAGTCTGATGAGGAACTGATTATTAACTCTTTAAGTGTCAGCGCTGATGCGTTCTGAATGGATGATTTTGTTTAAATATTCAGAAAAATTCAACAGTTTTACTTTTTTTGTGAATGGAAAAGGTGCTAAAAAGCAAGAGGTATTTTTTTAATTATTTTATTTCACCATTTAAAAAAAAAAAAATTGCTGTGACCTAATGTCAATACTAGTTTTCTTCTTTAGTAATTTTTTCCCCAAAAAATATTCCACATTATTTGTCATTTTGTAAATATTCATTAGTTTTTGTTCATTTTGTTAATTTTTCTACATTTTGGCTCTTTTAATTTTTCTTTGATTTTCTACCATTTGTGTTTTACTTTGCTCATGTTACCAATTATTTTGTTAGTTCTCAGGAGTTAAAGGGTTAAAGTGAATCACATGGAAGAGGGAAATATCTAAAACATGCAGGACACCGGCCCTTGAGGACTGGAGTTTGACACCTGTGGTTTTGGGGGTAGTATCCAGGGCCTTTTATGTGAAAAATGCGACTATTTATGAAAAATTCACCGTACGAAAACACTTATGGAAGGAATTAACAGTGTAAGTTTTTGTATGGTGTAAAACCCTTCATTTACAAAAACCACATGTATGTGACATCTATGAGACGCAGTGTCTTTTGTATGACATCCTTGTCCTCCTCATATTCACAATATCCTTCTGTTACGTGCACTTCCATCCATGTTTGTGTTGCCCATGTGCACATTTCTGTGTTCTTCTTCTTTGTTGTATATTACAGCTCATTCTATTACCGAGCCCCCCCCCCCCCCCCCTTAGTACTGTAGTCTGGTGAGTTTGGGTTTGACTTCATCTTCTTGGTCTTGGGACAGAACCCAGTTAGCAAACGCCCTCAGTGATGAACGGTCCAGCAGGATGGATACTGGAGCGACTCGGCGTAATCGCCACCTCAAGGCTCCAGCTGATATTAATAGTCAACATGAGTGTGCGCTCTTATTTCCAGGGCGTGTGACTGCATTCTTCATACTGTCACCAAAACCACTGGAGACTCTTTGGCATGCAGCAGTTGCATCAACAGCAGCAGCACAAGTTCCTGCAAGAACAGACGCTGCATGTTTTGGTTTTTTTTGGAAGATGCAACTTACAACAACTTATGGTTTTTAAGTCTGTAAGAAATTTGTTACTCTTGTGAAGAATTACCATATTTCCCATACTAAAGGCGCACTGGACTATAAGGCGTATTAAATGAAGTCAAAATTATGAGATAAAAAGTCCAAGTTATGGGATAAAAAGGCAAAATTCTAAGTCGCTAAGAACAACCAGAATTAATCCTTATATAAGGCGCTCTGAATTGTAAGGCACACTGTTGTTTTTGGAGAAAATTAGTCTTTTTAAATGTGTCTTATTCCAGAAAATATGGTAATTGTTAAACTTTTTGCCAGTTCATTAAATTCTGAATTCTAAAATTAAATAGAAGTACTTTATTGGTCCCAAAATAATTAATTAATTAATTAATTAATATTAAACACCAGAAAACTCCAAAAAGCCCATCACAATAATCTGATAGATAATGTTAGCTCACAAGGACTTAAATCAGGCTTTGTCACATTATTCAAACCTTTATTCATACTATACCTGTGTAGAAAAGCAGATGGACACACAAAAAGATGACTAATACAACTTGCTAAAGAAGTAGACTAGGGAGGAACTGGGAAAACCCTGTGGTTGAAGATCAATAAAACAATAGCGAAAATTGTAAAGTTGTGTTTTTGACAAGTGAGTTAATTATTGCAGTTGATTTCTTTTCCACTCATTTATAAACTCTTCTCGTCTTTGAGATCTTTACTACGGGAAAAAAGTCATTAAAAGGCAAAGACCAGCCGCTGAATGGAAAGGCTAATGGTCAAACCTCTGCAGAGACCATGTGCAGGTCTGCTTTGGTTTCTTATCACTAGATGGATTTAAACAGGTATCACATTGGATTTAGATGAGAGTAAAAGTTACCATAGCACGAGGGTTCAAAACAGGGGCGTCAAACACATTTTTTTAGTACATGGGCCACGTTCAGCCTAATATGGTATAAATAGGACGGTACTACAACCAATCAGTGTAATCTTTAGGATGACGTAGTTAGAGCGCCTGAAAGTTGACGGAGGAGTCCGGAGAAAGTCATTTGACTAAACATGGCGGACTACGGAGCTTAACGATTGTTGTCGCTTCTGTAAAAAGAATTTAAAGACTGTTGACGTTTTCAAGATTCCTGTATTGTCATCCAAAGGTACATCACACATGCACTTTTGAGTGCCATTTTATTGCATTATCAGCCATGGTAGAAACGGTATAAAACACTAAAATAAGAAATTAAACCAAAAAAATCACTATAATACAATGTACTAAAATAATATGAATAAAAAAAGCTGACTGCTAGGATCACTTATAAATATACAATATATTAATATATTAATAAAAGTACCTTGTGTAAGCGTAAAAACTACGTTCAACAGTGAAGGTAGACAAGTTTAGGAGGTACATGTGTTGAAAGTTATTATTTGAGGCTGAATTTAAGTCTGATGGATAAAAACTGTGGTGTAGCCTCAGCGTTCTGCAGGACAGACTATAGTACCTTTGACCAGATGGTGGGAGGCAGAACAGAGGGGTGAGTGGGATCTCTGAGACAGGCAGCGTTGTTTCACCAGGTCCTCAGTAGGTGACAGTGTGACCCTGATGTCTTCCACTGTCCTCACCACAGTGTCTTCCATGTGTCCCTCACATTCTTCACTCATCTTTGATAAAAGGAAACTTCTTCTATGGTTGTTTCCAGTTTCTCTCTAAATCGTTGCAGCGTCACTTCGTTACGCCCTCTCTGTACTTTATCGTGGTCGACCAGTTTCAGGAAAATCTCGCCAAAAGTTACATTGAGTGAAGCTAGACTACTACGATAGAACATTAGATTTGCTGCCGCTAGGAGGGTCTAGCGCGGCTAAGCTAGCATACTGGTTAGTCCAGTGGACAGTTCTTCTACAGTTGTTCTCATATATTCATGGGTTTTGTTGTTTTAGTTTCATATCATTACTGTAACTATGCTGTTTTTTATACTACTATGGCAGCACATTAGATTTGTTTCTGCTAGTGTCACACCAGTAAAATAATAGGATAAAAACATAAAGTCAAATCCTAAGTTTTCTCTGTTTTTGAGGAAAAATGGTAAAATTTCAGAATAAAAATGTTTACACGTACAAACTGCACTTGAACATAACATGAACAGATATTAACAACCTGAAAATTCTTCAACTAAAATGCAATATTGTTAATATTGCCTTTATTTTTCTTCTTATCTATACATGTGCATCACAACATAAAGACAACAGTGGATTTACAAATACACACAACATTTAATAACATTCAGAATATTGGTAAAATTTCACATTTCAGGTTATTCATATTTTTTGTAATGGGCTAATCTTATTTGTTTGTTTTGTAATCTATTTATTCCCTGTTTTTACACTGAAACAAAAAGTTGTTTTCATAATTGTTATGATTAGATTGATTTGGTGTCAAATGATTTTAACTTATTTCATTAATACCTTCTGTGTAATTTTTTTTCTTCTATTTCACATATTCATCCCAGGGGCCACATGGGACCTATTGCCGGGTCAATTTTGGACCCCGGGCCGCATGTTTAACACCTCTGGTTTAAAAGAAAACAGACACTGAGTCAATACAAAGCAGAAGGACTGAGGCTTATGTTGGTTTTCTATGTTTTTGGAGCAGCACACGGTTGACTTTCAACGTCATGTGAAACATAAGCTCTTTCTTTTGATGTGGTTGGTCACAATACTGTCCTGTGTTGATTTTTGTCGCACAAATACAAGTTGAATGCTGCTTTTTTGTGCCTTGTGTTCCTCCACCCATCGTCACTGGCAGTTCCCACTCACATGAATAATAGGGCTGAGTGTGTTGTTGTTCACTTGCTGATTTGGTATGAACGTGGCCCTCGGCAGTAGGGCAAACATGAATAATCCGTAACATTAATGGGATGCGTTCTGGGACCTGTAGGCCATGTGACTGTTTTATTGATGCTTTCCAGCAACCAAAGGAAATTGTAGCTGAGTAAAGTTGGCTGACTTTTTTAAGGTGTTCCTCTTTGGGCCTAATCTCGTGTCTTTTCTGTGTGCCTACCTTGGTCCTGAAGCAGACTTACTGATACTTTCAATGTTTGCAACAGGGGTGGCCTTGTGGAACAAGGAGGACACTGTTTTTGGAAAGATGGCATTTTGTTTGCTTGAGTTTTATTTTTCCTCATATTTTATCCGTATGTTTTTCATGCAGTCCAGTTGCTGATATGGCAAAAGGCTGCAGATGTCACTTTCTCAGGTTTTTGGAAGCAGCAAAACCCTATGTTGTTATAAACGGCCCTTAAACAGATATAAGAGACTGTCCAGCTAAAGTGATGAGTTTCCAGTTTGTTCTGCTGTAGTACCTGTTGCTGTTGGCAGTAAAACCCAGTTACAAAGATTATGACGTGATTTTTGTCTGAACTTGGTCTGTACTTTATTTATTTATCCTTCTATTCAATTGAATTTAATGTAAGCTAGTGTGTAGGAATAAACCTTCCATCCTGATCCATGACTTTAGAGTCTAATCCAACTGCCAGGAAAAGTTAAAATTATATTTTTGTATAAAGTTAATTTAAGTAAGTTGGTAACAAACTTTTATAATGAAAACCTATTTGTGCCTGTATTTTTTTCTGTGCTCCTAAAATTGTTTAACTTAGGTGCACATGTACTCCTAGGGTTGGTGTACAGCCCTACCTTAACGACACATTCATTATTTTTGTAAATTGTCTCTAAAATCTGTCAAATTGAAGAGTTCTGGGAGACACTGCTGTCTTAAAAACTGTCCCAGTTACTCCCATTATCAACACAGCAAACATTGGGACCCGGAGGAACATTATTTTGGGTTTCTAACTACTTTAATGCATTTACAATTCCGATACACTAACCCACCAAACACACTAATTTGACCATCGTTAAACTAGAATCCCGTCACTTCTCAGGTTTCTGTGACAAGAATGTAGGGAGGAAACAAACGTAAACGATGCTGTCTATTGACAATGAAACAATGTTGATGACATTTCACCATTACTACCCCCTTGACTACAACACACAAACATTGTCTCATCTGAGGGTTTACCTTTGCCAGCGTGGCAGTGTGTTCACAGCCACAGCAGAAGGGTTCATATGTGTCCAGGGGCTTTTATGGGTTTATCCTTAATATCTCCGATCTTCATCAAATACCTTTGTTTAGCAGTCACATAGAACTTCTGACCTCTTAAGTCTTGATTAAGGCCCTGTCCCATTTCTCCCCCTAACCCTAACATTTCCCCTAACCCTAGATTTTGCGCGTTCATGTGTAGGGGTAGGGTGTCCCATTACCTAGGGGAGCAAGTGGGAGTGCGATTTTGCCCTTAAAATCAACCCTCAAAATGTAGTGAGGTTGGTTGCGGACTTCGTTTTGAGTGGAAGATGAAATTACCCATGATGCACTGCGAGCTCAGCGACGTTAGCGTCATGCTAACGTTAATGTTATAAATCGCCAACTATTGAAGAAAAAATACATCAAAATATTTAAATAAATCAACATACCTGAGACAAGACTGAAAGGCAAAGTAGACGGCGAATGCGTCTTCTGTTTGCCGCATTTCTTCTCTGCGCATCCCGAAGGTAAATAAACAGAACCAACACAACAGGCAACACAGCTGGGACCGCCATTTGTCCTCCGTGTAAATAGTAGTCAGCTGTTGTCAGTCTCGCGGAGGGGTGGTTTCATATTTGGCGGGGTAGACTTGTCAGCGTGTGACGGGAGCACGTTTGTTACGTTCACTTCGCGAGTGGTGTCCCATTTTCAGGGGGAATTATTTCCCCTTGATGAGTGGAATTTACTTTTTAGGGCACTTAAAACCAAGTGGAAGTTTTAAGGGGGACAAATGGGACGGGGCCTAAGACTAGGTAATAAAATCATGATATAAGTCCTGACATAACTTTTCACAAAGAAATACGAGACATGCTCGGCACAGCTTCGATAGAAGTCATTCATCTTTTTTTGACAGACATAAGAACACCTGGTCATAATTAAATGGCACCACAACAAACCAGTCATGCTTGACCCACATCATGTTAGGTTGACACACACAGCACAGGTGTAAGTCACAGCACACATGCTAATGTTTGGGCTGCAGCGGGAAGTAATAGGTGTTCCCTCGGCAGGAAATATAACGGAGAAATCTGGAGACCAGGTCACTGAAACTGTTTCAATGCTGTTGTACAACAGTGGCATAAAGTATAGTTTCACTTTCAGTTTTCTCCAGTTATGGCACTGAGGTATTTACATCTGAACAGAGAGAGAAGGGAGATAGAAAACAGCTGGGGAATAATGGGGGGGGGGGGGTTAAGAGCAGAGGGAGGGACTCCAGCAGAAACATCTCAACATCATATTTACTTTTCACTCACTCTGTTTTCACAGGTAACTTATGAGTAAACCTAAAAAAGCACTGAGTGCAGACTCCACCAAGGCAGATCAGGCCCCCCCCCCCCATCACTTGTTCCTTGTGTCAGTATCAATATTTCCTGAAAATTGAAGACAAATTCATCCCTAACTTTTTAAAAAAAAATTTGCCACAAATCGCACATGGGTGATGTGATGTGCGTCCTCGTTCCTAATAGACCTATAACTTACAATTACTCTATTATTCTACTGATTGTTTTATTTAACTGCTTGGAACACATAATGGTTTCTGGAAGTGATGTGTCCAGATGTTGTTTGGTCTGAGCAGCTGTCTATAATAGACGGTACTTTCTCTCTTTTCCACAATCCAGTTTTTAAGAGGTGTCTTACAATTCAAATGGGTGTCTGTCTTTGTCCCCCTGCTAATCTCACCTCTGTGAATTTCTCAGTTTTATTGTGGTGTGGAGAGACATACCCCCTCCTCACGTCACACGACGGCCTTCATGTTCTCGGTAGCTGGGTTTTATGAGGTGTCAGGACCTGGACCAGGTCATGAACCTGGAAGTAGGTGCTGACGTTCCTTAAGTGCCTCCGCTGTTGTAGGAATGAATGAAACCTAAAGTTGTTATTCACGGTGGCCGACCAAGCACAAGCACAAAGGTACAAACTCCCAAAACAAGCTAAGTCACTTCACAACAAAATGGAAGTTCACCAAAATAAAATGGAAGAAGGTGAAGTTGAAGTTCATTAATTTAAGAGTTTAGTGTGAAAAGGTGTAGAGCAGCAGAGGTACAGCGCTTATTTTAGTGACGTGTACCTCTGCTGCTCTTCTATATCGTAGCAGATGGTTTAAGTTTTTAAAAAAGACAAAGGGAAACAAACCTTTTCATGTTAATCTGTTAAATTAATTCACTTCATCTTCATCCACCGTCTTCTTCTTGCGTTTTATTTTGGTGAACTTCCATTTTGTTATGGAGTGAATTAGCAGTGTTTTTCTCGCAGTTGTTTTGGGAGTTTGTAAATTTTTTCTTCTGTTTGGTTTCTGTTGTTGCATCATTTTTCTCTTGCAGTTTCACTTCTGTTGCATTAGTTTATGTGTTTGTGTTTTTGGTTGTTGTATCTTTCTTGTGTTTGCAGCGTTTGACTCTATCGACCACCGTAACAATTTGTCAGGGTTTGAAATTAAGTTTGGATCATCTATGAAGTTTAGTTACCTCCACCAAGGAGGTATTAAAGTCGAGTCCGTTTATTTGTTTGTTTGTCAGCAGGATTACACAAACATTTCTTAAAAGGATTTTGATGAAACTTTCAGGAATGATAGAAAATGGGTCAAGGAAGAACCCATTTTATGAAATGACTCTACAAACAGATGTTGTTCTAGATGTTCTGGGGTTTGGAGCTTGTTGATCTAGGAGATTTTGCACTGACTTGCACACTGCCCCCACAGAATTGCACATTACATATTTTTACTATATTATTTTTATCTTATTCTATTTTGGTGCATGCTTATTATATATTTTTTTAATTTTTAATTTTTTTTATACTATATGTGTGTATATATATATGTATATATATATATATATATATATATATACTTTTTTTTCCTCTTCTTCTTTTATTGATATACTATATGTTGAATGTTGCAGCGTTACACCAAGACAAATTCCTAGTTGTATACTACATGTGTACTATACGAACAATGGCAATAAAACTCTTTCTGACTCTGACTCTGAGAAAATATAAGACCAGACTTGTCATTTCTACTCCATATCCTCCTCCTTTCCACACCCACTCTGTGCACACACCCACTCAGCTGATTCACTCGTCTCTGTTGGGTCTTAGCCTGTTTTATCTGTCTTCGTTCGTGTCTGGTGTCGGCGATAACGACTCGACCCTCCAAAGCTGCTCGGCCAAGTGCTGTTCCCATCGGGTGTGGACTGTTTGCATCGCAACTGGTGGAGTTGGATATGTTTTGAATTAATGTTCTGCAAGCCAAAACAGGTGAAATGTACCAGTGTGTATTGTGAAGCAGCCCAGGCCGTCAGGGAGGAAGTGATATTTAGAGTTGAAACATTGGACAAATGAACTGGAGCAGTAATACCTGTAATACCTTAAGAGGAATGGGTTAGTCTGTACTTTTGTTTCTGCTTATTCAAAAATATACACGTCAGTTTTCTACCTTGTAGTTAGTTTTTGCAGGTAAACACCTCTTGTAAAGTTGTAAGTACGTTTACCTCACAGGACCAGCTAAGTGTCTGCAGTTTGACTCCAGAATTTTGAGACTGAAAAAAAGAGTTGGTAATGTATTAATAGTCAAGTAAGGAAGTCAGTAAATTGAGGAAATGAAACCACTGTGTCGCAGGTTGTTGAAAATGTCCAAGCAGACTTTGAACAAGTTGCTTCATGATTCATGAGTCCTTTTAGGATATTTTTTAAGGATCGATCAGAGCGTGGGTGTCTTTGAGTTAAATAATTCAGAGTTCAGGACTGCTGCCTGCTTTTATATCATGTGACTGGAAGTGAAGTTTATGTGTGTGTCTGTGAAGGCGCATCACCCTCAGCCTTTCACTTTGCAAGAGGTGATGTCACCACACAGATCATGTGACGCGAGGGAGAGCCTATGACGTGTATGTAGAGGCAGGATGGCGGCATCTACTCTGAGGTTTGTTTCACCCCATATTTGGTTCCTTCAGGCTTTCCCCTCTTATGTTCTCACTCTAGTATGTGAAGCATGCGTGACCATCAGGCAGAGCACATGTAGACACTTCACCACAGCTGAAGACAACACCTGCTGATTTATTAGTTAAATATCCAAAACAAGCAGTTCTTTCCTTATCCTTGGGAGCTGTCATATTACTGTTTCTTTTTTCAATTTTTAAAACCCTCCTAAGTCCAAGACCTTTCACAGACTCTGAGATTGTTTGCAACCATCAACTATTTCAACTAACTGTAAATATCTATCCAAAAGCCTAACAAAAAAGAATATAAAAGCAAAGTGAAGGTAATACAAACACATTTTATTTACATTGACTGTAAACACAACTGTATAAAATATAGGTTTTAGTATACAGTATAAGAAATGCACAATAAATATATGTAGCCAAGACTTTTGGAGTTTGAACCTTGTAAACACTAGTGTTTGTTGCATAAATGTAAAAAAGCATTTAGAAATGTTTTGTTGTTTCTATGGAAAATGTAAAATAGTCGTATGTCCAGCCAACAGAGCGGACAGTGCCTCTGTCAGTGGAATACTAATTAGATGAGTGTGAAGTACCTCTGATGCCCCCCCCCCCCCCCCCCCCCCCCCCCCACTTGTCACTTTCCATGTGCTTTGGCTGGCTATTCTGGCTGAATGGGGCGTGTCCTCACCTCTGAATAGCCACTGGGTACTTTACCTGTGAATAGGTAAAGTAACAGTGATAGGTGTGGCCTCGGCCACTGCAGGTGTCGCACTACAGAATATCCAGAAATTTCCTTTCACTTTCTTTAAAAAGAGCCAGCTATATAATTTATCATATATATGTATATAACATGGTGTCACGTATATGTTTGAATGACAAAAACTCAGTTACAGATGTGTTTTTGGAGAACTGTCAAATTCCCCACCGGTGGGCATTTGGAATTCAGTCGTGATACGTCTACAATCAAAGTCTTCATGTTGTAAATGACATCTGACTTTTGCAGCACATTTGAAAGTTGTAGTAGCAGCAAACGGACCAGGCCCGTTGACAAAAAACTCTGTGTTTATCAAAGACTGCAGAGCCACTGTGGCACACAGCTTAATTCTAGCTTTAACAGGCAGTACCTTGTAGGCACTGGAGCAGGTTTTATCATGGTTACATTTTGCAGCACTCATGGGAATTTGTCTTTGGGCTCCACCTGAACATTGTGTGTTCCTTTGATAAGTGGCCAGAGACTGCAATGTCTGCTGGGATTGTGCAACTATAGATGACGGCGGGTGGAAAGAAAGCAGCGCCGTTGACAAAAACTGTAATTTTGTTTCCTCCTTTCCCACAGCTGATGTCTAGTTTAACTGAAATGAAGAACAAAACAAACCACATTAATAAGTTCTGAATGTTTCAGATCCAGTTGAGTTGAATAAACAGATTTGATGGTGGATGTTGAGCTGCTGGTGAGTGGTGATGGTAGTTAATGTTCCCATGAGCCAGTGGTAGCCTGGTGTGCACAGCAGGCTGCAATAACTGGCTCCAAGTGCAGGAGGAGGAGAACAGCAACTGAACACAGAGGGAAAGGAGGAGGAGCAGAGGAGGACCAACTGGTCAGAGGTTCAGCAGACCTGAAGTGATTAAGGAAACGGTGTCTAACGTCAGCTGTGACAAGCTGAGCTCCATACAAGTTCTGCAGAGTCCATCATTTTTTAGTCATTTTTTTCCCCCATTTTGCAATATTAGAAAGTTGCACTGACCTTGGTCAATCATTATTATCACCGATGCTATGAAAAGCTCCTGCTTTGAAACGCCCTGCTGATTCTTTCTGCTCCTGTTGGTGTCTGTGGTATTTTGTCTTCATATGCTCCTGTGACATTTAACCATGTGTCTGTAAAACACACATTTGACCTGTCCTTGAGTTTGAAAATGAAATACTTTATCAGTGTTCTTGTACAGTTGAGATAACACCTTTAAGATATTTTTTTCTTAAGGTACTTTTACACTCATACTTTCCATTAAATATTCAGTGTTTATTTGGGTGTTTTTTTGTTACTTTAGTCATTTGGTCGTCCCCATTGAATAACACGTTTTCAGGGAATGCATAATCTCACCCCTATTTTGTTCCAATCTTAAGTTTCTATGAATTAGAGACCTTTGACCTTTTGCAATATTGTTATATGTATGTATTGTTATATGTATATATGCGTCAGTGCGTGTAATATTATAATCAGTATTGATTAAGTTATACCGTGATATGCTTATGCTTTATACAAACAGTGTTACAGAAGTTAATTTTGCAACATGTCACCTTTGACCTCCAGAGAGCTGAAAAACTGTTTGTTGTAATTATTAATAATTGTAGAAATCTTCATTCTGCATCATTTGTTTCCATAATCACAGTTTTTCTACTGTGTGGTCAGATGGAAGGCTTTTTCACTCATGTGTTAAAGGCGACTGAAACTGCTGCAGAAATGATGAGCTCTTCATGTCTCTTCTCTGACAATACATTTGGAGAGGACTTTCACAACTCTGATCTCAGCAAAACCAAATAAAACAGGCCAAACTATTATGGAAAAAGTCATGTGCGGCTGTAAAATTCAAAGTGAAATGTAGATTTTCTTTTGTCCCCATGTTGTTTTTTTTCCTTTTAGATAATAGTGACGTTGACCTTTGACCTTTACTCAAATGGATCATTGCATCTGATGTGCAGTAGCTATATGTATATGTACATGTAATTTCATGGTGATATCTCAAGTATTCATTGAGTTACAGCATATGTCTCTGTGGACACACACACACACATACACACACACACACACACACACACACACACACACACACACACACACACACACACACACACACACACACACACACACACAAGGTGATTACAATAATCTCACCTCACCAATGTTGGGCGAGATTTATAATTAGTGATAATAGTAATACTTGTGTTCTGGTTGACCAACATTTGCACCAGGCAATGATGCTTGTTTGTACGAATTAATTGTAAAAATAAAATAAACCAGTTAAACTACAGCTTTGCAGAAACTCTAACCACCAACCCTTCGATCATTGATGACCCACTCTACCAACTGAGCCACAGCCGCCCATAGTTATAAAACTGTATTCCTGGAAATGTTTCACATGCATTTAACACCCAAGTCAATATCCTCATTTAGTCTAAAGGTTCTGTCTATCTGTGTGTCTGTCTGTCTGTCTGTGTGTCTGTCTGTCTGTCTGTGTGTCTGTCTGTCTGTCTGTCTGTCTGTGTGTCTGTCTGTCTGTGTGTCTGTGTGTCTGTCTGTGTCTGTGTGTCTGTCTGTGTCTGTCTGTGTCTGTCTGTCTGTGTCTGTCTGTGTCTGTCTGTCTGTGTCTGTGTGTGTGTCTGTCTGTCTGTGTGTGTGTCTGTCTGTCTGTGTGTGTGTCTGTCTGTCTGTGTGTGTGTCTGTCTGTCTGTGTGTGTGTCTGTCTGTCTGTGAGTGTCTGTCTGTCTGTGAGTGTCTGTCTGTCTGTGAGTGTCTGTCTGTCTGTGAGTGTCTGTCTGTCTCTCTGTGTCTGTGTGTGTGTCTGTCTGTGTGTGTGTCTGTCTGTGTGTGTGTGTGTCTGTCTGTGTGTGTGTGTCTGTCTGTCTGTCTGCAGCTCCGTAGACATCCTGACCATGGGCAGTTGTCCTCTGACCTTTAGCTATAATCTGATATCAGCTGATATGCAGCAAATACCCAGCAGCCTCATGACTGACGCCTAAATGCCCACTATAGAGGAAACACAACCACTGCTTTCAGCTGATCCACACATTCACAAAAGAAACACTCATTCTGTAAAGTAGGGACAATAAGCAGACATGAACTTAAATGCACTGCATGTAGTTCAAACAGCAGTAAGATAAACTTCCCTCTGTTTATGTAAACGATACATAGCAGTGGATTTCCTCTTATAGTAACAGTGGGACTTAGTCATGATGACGAGGCATTCAGACTCATTAAACCTGAGTAACTGTTTCATCAGTCGACCCATTTCCTGTGGCATGAACACAAAGGCTCAGAGGAAGTCAGCGATGAGGCCAGCGAAAAGACAGACTCTCACGTGTCCTGCTGGAGAGATGGGAACTTTAAAAAAAAAAAAAAAAAACCATGCTTTGTCATGCTCCAGAGCTGCAGAAGTGTAACATGTGGTTGGTCAGTGTAAGCACATAAGCCCAGTTAAATACAAATTCTTTCTCTTACTTTAGCACGAAGGTGGTGCAACAGTTTGTATGTCAGGCTGCACACAGAAAACACAGGCATTTATTTAGGCTGGAAAGTTCACGGAGTTTCCTGTGTGGAGAAATGTCCGATCACTTTGCTTCACACTGGGACAGATTAGGATTAATTCAGTACTTTGAAGAAAGTGCAAAAAAAAAAAAAGGCAACGTAAACAAATCCCACATCTACTCTGGAACATATTTGACAAACGACAGCAAGTAGTTCATACTCTGCACTCAGATAGACTTCTGCTCAAGTTAAACTTTCACCTGTTGCACGGACAAGTGTGAACATGGACATATGACATTCCATTTTGTTTATCGGTGTCTGTCTGTCTGTCTGTGGGAGTGTGTGTCCACAGAGACATATCATGCTATAACTCAATGAACACTTGAGTTATCATCATGAAATTACACATGCATATACATATAGCTAAAGCACATTAGATGCAATGATCAATTTGAGTAAAGGTCAAAGGTCAAGGTCATTATCAGTTGTAACTGAAGGACAGAGGTCTCAGAACAGTCTCAGAACTTTCAGATTGGTACCAAACGATGCGAAATTAAGATTTCTACAATTCTCATAACACCTACAACCAATAGTTTTTCAGACCTCTGGAGGTCAAAGGTGACATGTGGCAAAATTAACTTGTGTAAAACTGTTTCTGTGTCAAAAATAGACATATCACACTATAAACTTAATCAATACTGGATATATTATCATAATATCACTATGACCTTGACCTTTGACCTTTATAGCTTGTAATTTAATGGTGTCTTCCTTTTATTTATTTATTTATTTATTTATCAAAAACTGTCGAACTTTTTGAGTTATATCACTGACAATCAGTGAGGTAAAAATAAAAAGGCCTAATGAGACCATAAACAGGTTTGAATATTAAGAGCTGCCTAATATTTGTTTGAACATATGTATATATATATATATATATCTATCACTAGAATTATATTCAAAAGTCAAATCCCTAATGTACACTTTTCTTCTCAGTGAAACAGTAATTTGTGTTTTTTTGTGGTAGTGGTTCAAGGATGCTAAAAAAATGGATTACAATGTTTATTCTCCTCAGGAAGTAACATCTAATCATTTTGATGTCGCGCTCTGTAATATATTAGCATGAGCAGATAACATGAACTGTCTGTGTTGTTGTGTGCATGATGTGAATCATTATTTGGCTTCTGACTACATTTAGATTTTACAGAGTAAAACACAAGAGAAGGTTTGGAACAAACGCTGTCAGAGCTCTGTCTGTCTGTCTGTCTGTCTGTCTGTCTGTCTGTCTGTTTGTCTGCAGGATTACAAGAGAAGTTCTGAATGGATTTTGATAAACATTTTTAGGATGTGTTGTTGGTGTCAAAAGGACCAAATGATTAAATGTTGGTGGTGATCCGGAAGAGATTCTGGATCGGGCCCGGATCTAGGTATAGGCAAGGGGGGGCAATGCCCCCCTAAATTTTGCGCCTGCCCCCCCAAACGCGATGCCACACTTGCCCCTATCAAACCTACCAAACGATGACAAGGGGGAAAAAAACCCAATGCTTTACATACAGCAGCCAAAGATATTCGCGCTGTTCTCTCCTGAATCTCTTCTGATTGGTAGATGCAAAGGGAAGGCGTGGCCTCTCTCTGACTCCCTTGGCTTCAGTTCTGTCACTTTCTCACGCCAGTTTGACCTGACTGTCATAGAGACATAGACTCATTCACCGCAGCGATTTGGCTTTATTTCTTCCACTTATCTCTCCTCTACCGATCACGATGCGCAGATTTCTGGTTGCTAAAGCTAAAGCTAACACTAGTACTTGTGACAATGCTACAGTATTAGCAACAGAAGCTCCGACTCAGAGTTTCATCTGCCGTGAGAGTCCTTCTGTTCCCACCGCTCAGCCCACTCCTCCTGCAGCAGTAGTGACACATTCACGACCCAGCAGCAGCTCGTCACCGTCGGGTGATGGCATTGCTTCCCTACTCGCTACAGGCTGTAACCCCTGTGCCCCATAGCCCCAGTCTAGTTGCACAAACACCATAGCCGCCGCTGTCTCGAGCCCAGAAACCTCTCCACCATTTTCCAATATCTACAGCTTTCCTCAGCTCCATCGCATGTATGTGGCATCCACTGTGATTGGGATATCCTCTGTTTCATGCGAGAGCTCTTTCTCTACTTTGTCTCGTGTCCTTACCCACTTTCGCCGCACTATGCTACATAAGAGAAAAAGAGATTTAGTTATTCTGGCTCATGAGAAGGCTATAACAAAAGGCCTAAACATGGATACATTTGTTAAGGTGTTTGCACAGAAAAACAGACGGATGATCCTAAAGATGATAGAAATAAGCTATGAACAAATACACAGACTGTAACTAAAGAAAATGACAAAGAAATACATGAAAGGATGAAAAGTAAAAACAATTAGACAAAAATAACAATAAGAAAAATCTTAAAAGTTGCTATAGGGTATATGAAAGTGACATAAAAGACAAAAAAAATACACAGACATTTAAAACATATGTTATAAATACATGATAAAGCAATGCATAAAAGGATACAAAGAACAAAAAATGAAAAGAAAAAATACAAAAACTAAAAAATACAACCAAAAAAATTCCTAAAAAGTTGCTATAAGCTGTGAAAACAACAAAAAAGACAAAAAATATAGAGAACATGTTGAAATAAAATATGTTCTGTCAATAAATGAATGACAAAGGAATACACAAAATAGGATAAAAAGAAAAAATACAAAAACACACACAAAAAAACCAAACCAAACAAAAAACTAAACAAAATTTAAAAAAAGAGTAATGCAGCCACAAAAGGGACACAAGCCAGTGTCCTATTTGTGCCAGTCTCAAGCCCGGATAAATACAGAGGGTAGTGCCAGGCATGGCATCCAAATCCAATATAAAACCTATAATACAAATCAAATTGATATAGATATGGATTGATTAACTGATGACGGCATAGCATTGTTTTCTGTGCTTTTAAGGGTTTGGGTATAGGATTTGACACCCCCCAGTTCATGCCCCTCCTGCCAAACCACATGCCCCTCCAAGTGGGCAGAGCTAGATCAGGCCCTGTTCTGGATCACTTTGAAATTTTACATTGCGGTAAATGGAGAATAAATTTCAAAGTGATCCAGAATCCACAATCTCCTCTGGATCACCACCAAAATGTAATAATTTGTTCCTTGTGACATTTCCAACTCATCCTCCAAATTTTATGAAAATACCTTCACAACATTTTGCGTAATCCTGCTGAGACAGACAGACAAACCAACAGACTTGAATTTAATACCTCGTTGGTGAAGATAAAAAGCCAATGTCTGATATGGGCTGATATATGAAGTGAGAACATTTATGTGCAGAGGATATAATCATCTTATATTAGGTCATTGTGGACATATGGATTAACGGTTACATAAATTTTTATCTCACATAGATAATTGACACAACTTTCAAACCGCTGTATAACATTTAATATGGGATCAGTCTATGACCTGTGACCATGTGAGTCTATTTTATCATAAAAATGTTTGGTAAATCTTTAACATGTAAGCAAGACCTTCTTTAATGAGTCAAACTACTACTGTGTGTGTGTGTGTGTGTGTGTGTGGGGGGGGGGGGGGGGTAAGACGAGGGGTTCAGACAGTGGGGGGGAAGCAGTAGTCCATTTGTCAGAGCTCACCCGGGGGGGTCATGGCCCATCTGCTGGGGGTAGTAGTCTGTGATTCCATTGGGGGTTGATGGCATGATTATCAGGGTGGAAGTGGAGCTGGCAGACTTTATTTTTATAACTTTGGGGCCAGTGCACTAGAGCAAACGACAGAATCTCCACAGGGAAAAAAGCCATAAATCGACTGCATATTGGCCGACATCGATTAATCAATGAGACCCAATAATCTGCTAAATTAATCTGCAGGGTTTTCCGTCATTATGCACCTAAATCACTTCCCTCACGGTGAAGAACTTGGAAGTTGCCTTCATCACTAGCACTCATCTGTTTACATACCAAACAGATACGTTACTCTGGCCTGTTTGGAAATTTTGCTTCCGAAGTGCATTGTGGGAATGGAAACTCCATTCAGTGACAGTGTGGTTTTTACTTTAATATGTAAATGAATGGGCTGTGAATGAGTTAACTTTGAATATGTTCACCATGAGGGAAGTGAGTCAGGTGTGTAATCACATTTGTAATACACAGGTTATCACTTGGATTTTACAAATGTGATAAAAGTCATATGCTGCTTTAAGACTTAAAGGGATTATCTGAAGTAAAAATAGGTTTAGCTTATTTTTTAGGTGATTTGGGAGTACATGCCTATAATTGACATCAAAGTCACACCATTCAAATGTACATTGAGAAATTTCGAATTTGCCGTTTTGAGCCAAACTGTGTTAACATGGAAGTGATTAGGGCATGTTTTTTTTCGATGAAAACAAACGGACATGTCATTATCTGTCGAAATAACTCTTTCAAAGCGCCAACTGCCACAATAAAGATGCTTTGTCACAGAAATGTGGAAATATTACACAAGGAAATGTGCTCAAAACACAATCCCACAATTTGAAAGGAAGAGTAGCGGCGCTAATCGCAGCGTAACATTTTGAACTGACGCTGAAATGCACTGTTGAACACCTTGAACTATATGTATGTACTCTGAATCATTGAAAAAATTAGCAGAAGTTATTTTTACTCTGGATAATCCCTTTAAGTTTAGCTTTACGGAATTACTCGCGACTCTGGGGAGTTCAGAGTTTTCATTATTGGTGATTTTTGGCACGAGTGAGTATTGGGTATCGTGTCTCTGGCCCTGATGAGGATTGTCTTCAGAGTGTGAGGTGTTGAGTTTCCCCTTCAAATAGGAGGTCTCATCAACAACTCTAAGCAGCTTTTCAGTAACAAGTGAACTGCTGCTGGGTTAAGAAGTTAAGCTGCAAATTTCCTCATAGGGGCCTTGGTTACCATGAAAAAACTTAATTGGGACAAATGTGGGTCAGGTGTTCATAACATGCTAGTGAAACACAGTAGAAAGCTGTACTGGGGTACCGATAACCCAATTTTATATTGTGATAATTAATCTGGCCCAACATTGGTTGAGGTGCTGTTATTACCTCCACCAAGGAGCTTATATTTTTGGCGGTGTTCTGTCAAAATGAGCTACCAGCAGCCAAAAGTGACTCAAAAATGTATGGATGGATTTTGATGATGTTTTCAGGGTTAATGGTGAGGTCAACAAATGATTAGATTTTGGTGGGGGGTCTGCCTTGGTGGAGTTCTGCGCTCTGAATGCTTTTCTAGTTATGTCTGATTCACTAAAATGTAAGATGTTGTGCAGGGGGGTGGGGGTGGGGGGGTATTAAGGAGCTTAAGTTTTCACTTGTTAGATCAGCTTTAATGTTTATAATTTGAGACATATTTACAATGTTGTCCTGCCCCTCTATGTGTTGTCGGGTAGTGACGCCTGCTGTGGAATTACACCCCCCCACCCCCCCATCTGCAAATTGCACAGTTTCGTTTCGTCACAATTGTCCTTTAAGGAGCTTACTGAGATTTTCTCACTTGGTGTCAGCGTCTTGTCCCAGTACTCGTGAAGAGCTTTTCTACTTGGTCGTCTGGTGACACTGAGGCCAAATACGCTCAGAACCAGGGTGTGGAGTGATGCTGTGAGCTTCTGATGGAGGTCCATCAATGATCAATAGGTGCTTGTCTGTTTGTAGACTTTCTGAGATATGATTTGAATGCTAAAAAACAACAAACGGTGACATTTTTCAACGCAAAGAACAACTTTCCATCCATAATCCAACATTAGTTATTGCAGTTACCAGAGTTTTATAGGGTCTTGAAATCCTTGAAAATGTTTGGATTCCATTGCTGCGTTTTTTATGGTCTGAAATGTGTTTGAATTTTACTTTCAAGTGCTTGAAACTGTTGACAATCTGCGATTTGATTTATTCATTTTTAATTGGTTCTCTCAAATGATTGGAAATTTTAATCAGATTAATCCCTGGTTGCTGTCACTGTTGTGTGGGTTGATGTATAAAAGACCCACAACCAACCGCTTTTTTTAACTAGCCAGCCCTTAACTCGAACCACAAGAAAAGTAGGGACCCAACCCACATTTTAAAGAAGTAGTCAATGGTCTTTATGAACATCACATGACCTTACTCATAGCTGAACATCACATGACCTTTGACCTTACTCACATACCTGCATTTAGTTTAAATTCCATGTCATTGTTTGTAAGTTAATATGTTTATAAATATGTTTGTTCTGCTTCATCATTCAAAAGTTATCAACGCTAACGCAGCATCTAAACCAGGGGTCGACAACATGTAACACCCAAAGACACATTTGAACCTGGTTTCCATGGAAACAAAAATACTGGGAGCCGCTCATCATCTTTAAAAATCTCAGAACGGTAATAATAATCAGACCAGGAGAAGGCTTCAGGTGCATTTAATGGCAGAAACCTTTTCCTTAAAAAATCCTACGAAATAGAGAACATGTTTATCTTTTATGACTGTTGAGTCATTTCTTATTCCAAATCATTAATCACATATGTGTTAATAAGTAAGGTTAGAATGAGTTTTCACTCTTCACTTTCCTTGTCATTTGTCTGCGTTGACATTTTTTGTTCTAACCCTTACTCTGTACATTGAACTGTTGCAGACCAGTCAGTCTTTGGTCTGCATTTTCTTTCATTTTCTTTTTTTCAGTAGCTTCTTTGAAACCATGACAGAGCAGAAAAATTGTGCTTCCTTGTTTCTTCTGCTTTAATTGGCTTTATCTGTCAATGATGAAGCAAAAGTAGCCAAAGAATGTAAAGGCATTTAGGATGAAACTGGATGCCACAGGTACAGAAATGTAAAAGCAAATACTGGTGCATAGTGTTAGAAAGCCAAAAACAAACAAACAAGGAAAGCAGAGTGATGTCATTTTCAGTAGCAGCCAACTGTTTACTGCAATGTGTGTGAGTTATAACCCCAACCATCTTTGTGTTTCCACAGAGTCCACTGGTCCTGCCAAAGTGGTGAGAGCAGGGAACCCACCCAAGTCCAGACGTGGAGGAAAGGTAACCTCATGATTGCTTATTTGTTAATTTGGCGTCTGATGATGAAATGGACAATGTAGTGGCTGAGGGCGAAGATCAGGTTTGTCAATTGGATGTCTTAACTTTGACAGGAAAATAACAAAAACAAATCTGATTGGAACACAGTCACCTCGATTGGTCGACCAGTTAGGACGTTCACCTGCAGTCTTACTACCTAATGACTTTGATGGGCTGTTTACACGAAGAAGATTACAGCTAAAAAGGTCCAAATATTAGCCTAGCCGTGCTATTAAGCTCCTGCAGCTGACAACACAGGCTGGTCACATGACAAGAGAAAAGTGCACGTATCCATCCTGGCAGTAATGGCGTTGGTAGATGAGCAGCACTGGTACCAGAGACGTCACAAAAATAAAAACTGTAACTAAGTTCAGGTACATGTAGTTACAGCACAAATAATTGTGGGAGTCAGGGACAGAGCTGACAAATGATCAGCTGATACGAAAGACGCCACAGTTATTATTCCACTCATTAATAGGGTTGTCACGATACTAAAATTTCCAACTCGATACCAATACTAAGGATAATACTCGATACTATTTCGATACTGGAGATGTGAGGGATTCCTCTTAAAATGTCCTCCATGGACTGCTAAAAAAAAGGTAGTGAGTGCGGGTGCAGAATAAATGCATGTCTATCTCTTGGTAAGTTAAGGTAGGCCTATCTTTTTGTTCAAGCCCTTCTGCAGTGCTAACTGCAAGACTCTTTATGGTCGAGCATTGTGTGCGCGGGCGGCAGCGTATTGCATCATGTGACCACCGCGGACCCCTTGCGGGACTAGCAGCGCGCACGTCAAAAATGATAGGCTGACATGCTCACGGTGGCCTCCGTGGTGGTAACGTGATACTATGCGCTACCGCCTGGCTGCCGCCCGCGCGCATAAACGTTCGACTATATCGAGGCCTTTAAAAGCAAAGTTGCATCGGATGGTCCAATCACAGACCTATAGAAATAGTGTATAGGTCTGTGGTCGCACTGGCGTCATCCCGTGTGCTGTCAGAGGCAGCTGGAGAAAAAAAGAGACTTTAACTTACACGCCGGCATTACGGCTGTGCCAGAGCTGACCGCGTTGATGCCTGTTTACATTTCTTAACGTTACCCGCTACAAAAAAGCGGCGACGCGCCATAAAAACAAAAATCGATTTTCCAGCAACTTAGTATCTAATTAGATACCAAGGGTCAATATCGATTTAGTATCTAAAATCGATTTTTTTGACAACACTACTCATTAATGGTTAAATGTTTGGTGGGTGTTGTGTTGTTGTATGACATCATCGGTCTCACCACAGACGAGGGAAGTTTCAACAAAACGGTGTGAGGTTTTTTTTTTGTTTTTTTTTTCCTACATGGAAACAAACTCCAGGAGCCTTTGTGTCCGAGGTTATGAAGCGATGTCGTCTGTACTGCTGTTAGATGTAGCTAGCACTGCTAATAAACAAATATGCTAATGAGACACTTCCTATTCAACTGGGATAATTTAACACTTACCCTTCCACTGATGCTGCAGTTTTTAGATCGTCAGACCCTAACGAGTCCGTCTGTAAACCTCCAGGCTCTTCTAAAGAAATTGCCTATGTCTTAAAAAATGTGAAGAACATCAACAACACGTCTTAAGAAAAACAAGTGCAATTTTAATCCGATTTTGTCCCTGTTTGCATCAATTTCAGTTTACATTACAAATACACAAAAATAAGCAGAATATTGATATAATTACACTAACTTCTGTCCAGACATTTCAGGTTGCTCTTATTTGTTCAATGTTATTCACATTATTAGGAAATGATTGTTTGTTAATTGAATGATTTTCATGTCATTTTACTCTTTTTATACTAAAACAAATATTAAAATCTGCAGTTTTCATTATTTATTGGTAATTACAATGGCAAAAAATGTAACTATTCATCATGTCATTTATAGGCAAAGAAAAAACTGAGACGAAAATATGGAGTCAATTCAAACATGGGGGAAAAACAAGTAAAAGCCAGTTCCTAAAGATATAAGTAATGAGAAAATATATGTCTGTCATATGGATGATCATTCAAGAACAAAGAACATTTAGTGTTTCAAATGTTTAACAGTG
Organism: Siphamia tubifer; assembly: GCA_020466265.1. Taxonomy (NCBI): domain Eukaryota; kingdom Metazoa; phylum Chordata; class Actinopteri; order Kurtiformes; family Apogonidae; genus Siphamia; species Siphamia tubifer. The sequence goes on from CM035796.1 coordinate 2,526,720, forward strand.
TAATGCAGCTGTTTTAACTCTTTGTTCTGGATACCGGATATATAACAGACATATATTTTCTCATTACTTATATCTTTAGGAACTGGCTTTTACTTGTACTTTTACTTTTTATCCTAAAACATAGATTAAAGTCCGCAGTGTTCATTATTTGTTGGTCATGACCGTGGTAAAACTCCTCTAACTCCTCAGTTTGTCTCAATATTTCTTAGGTCATTTATTATTTGAATGTTGAAAAGGTAGAAATGTTTGTTTGTCTGTCAAAAGGTTTGAAACACTAAAGAAATACTGCCCATGTGTGAAAAGCACAATGCAGTCTTTTAAAACAGTGTCATCCTGAAGACCATTCATTTTTATTAAATGGAGGAAATTAAAAATGTCTTAATTGTTTTCCAAACCTGCTCTTCAGATAAACACCTGGTATCTCCTGCAGCTGGGGCAGCCATTAGATGAAGTATAATAATGTATTGTTTGTTACATCTTCTATTATTAGATTAGTTTTTAAAAATCATTCTCCGTAGACCTGCACTGAAAAGGTTTTGCTTTGTTGAAGTTTCAGACATAAAGTGTGAATTCAGGATGTTTCCAAATGTGTAAATAAACACGTCACACTTCCTGCCAGGATAAACATACCCAGTGATTTTAATATGAATACATGTACCTTTATATTCCAAGTCCAGACAGTGGGTGAATGTGTGTGTAGGTACAGAAAGAATGGAGTTTGTTCAAAGATCTTTTCACTGAACAAACAAACTTGGCCTGTTGTTTTCGTTCTAATTGAACTGTTTCTGTTTTTGTCTGTGTTGTAATGATGTTCACACAGATATTTATGATGACATATGATATAGTCTTATAAGTTTCTGCTAAGGATGTAACAGTACTAGAGAACACTGACAACTGTTCATTTCACCCTCGACAGAACAATACACTCTTATGAACTGTGGTATTTAGGTTCTGTAACTGATTTTTACTGTGGTGGCGAAAGTTCACCCTGCTATCTCGCTTGCTCTCTCTCTGTCTGTCTGTCTGTCTGTCTGTCTGTCTGTCTGTCTGTCTATCTCTCTCTCTCTGTCTGTCTCTCTCTCTGTCTCTCTCTCTCTCTCTCTGTCTGTCTCTCTCTCTCTCTCTCTCTTTCTCTCTCTCTCTCTCTCTCTCTCTCTCTCTCTCTCTCTGTCTGTCTCTCTCTCTCTCTCTGTCTGTCTCTCTCTCTGTCTCTCTCTCTCTCTCTCTCTGTCTGTCTGTCTCTCTGTCTCTGTCTCTCGGTCTCTCTCTCTGCACAGGGAAGCCCCGCCCATCAGTGACTGACCGCACCAGAACAGCTTTAGACAGTGAACACACGTCACAGTTCTGCATAGATCCATGTTTTCAAACCCACATCCACTCGTACCTGTGTGTATTAGATCCACGACCTGTGCCGACCCACAATTACACACATTTCACTTTGACTCACCTTTAATGGGACAGTTCAGTATTTTTCAGATGAATGTTTGTCATCACTGTCTTTACTCTGGTGCACCCACACTGACTTACCCCCCACAGTGTCCCGTGAGCCCAGTTCTGGTCCAGTTTTGGTCAAAGTGAAAGTAGTCCCGGCAGGTTTCCTGGGGTCAACAAAATAAAACCTGTTTCTTCTCAAAACAGAATGTGTTGGAATGAGTGATTTATTTACAACATAAACCCGTCATGGAACAAAAACTCACACCTCGTATCTACCTGTAGCTACTTTCTCTCAATAGTAATCAATGTGCTAGCGTTGTCACTGCTAACAGCTGTGCACCTTAGCAAACTACTTTCATCAGTTGTTGGGCAGTGTTTGCGGCTGCTACGTGCAGGTGTAAAATGTAAATTGTACATTTCCAACCAGTCTAATTAATTTCAAATGTTCTACCTAGGTGGGAGATTTTGGTGATACCAACAGCTGGCCCACCCCAGGGGAGATAGCGACAAAAGACACACAGGTAGGTGCTTCCATTGTGTAGGGAGTAGGATATTTTTTATTTTTTGGAGGGTTGATGAATGTGATGAGGGACCTGTCTTTTGTGTCAGTGTCCCTGACCTCTAAATCCTTAAAATACTCAAACCAGCACTGGTGTTTGTTTTTTTCTTTTGTTATTGCATTTAATTTTAATGAAGCTGATTGAATTTCTTTCCTCAGATTATAGAAGTTTACAGTTTTCATATTCCATACTAGTGATTGACTGGGTTTTTTGGAGCAGATACAGATTATGATTCTTTTTTATTTTCTTTTTTGTATCATTCGCATTAGCCACCGACTAAAATTTGATGGACGTATCAGCAAATCAATCATTGTAAAGATGATCAGTACAATGATTGGCTGGAGTTTTCCTCTGGTTCCACCCTCTAGACTGGACTAAAAGATTTTGGGGTGTTTTTTTGGCAAACATTACATTTCAGTGCGTGATATGGGATTCAAGCAATATGGTAAAAATAAATCTTCCAAAATTGATAATTTCGTTATGTGTATATGCGTCTAATATTATGATAATATATCCAGTATTGATTAAGTTATAGTGTGATATGTCTATGTTTGACACACAGTGTTGCACAAGTTAATTTTGCAACATGTCACCTTTGACCTCCAGAGATCTCAAAAACTATTGGTCGTAGGTGATAACACCAAGTATGAGAATTGTAGAAATCTTCATTCCGCATTGTTTGGTACCAATCTGAAAGTTCTGTGACCGTCTGTTCTGGAGTTAGAACCCATAATGGGATTTTGACCTTTTAGTTAATTGTGACCTTAACCTTTGACCTTTACTCAAATGGATAGTTGCATCTGATGTGCATTAACTATATGTATATGTCCATGTAATTTCATGGTGATATCTACAGTATAGTGCGATATGTCTCTGCAGACACACACACACACACACACACACACACACACACACACACACACACACACACAGTGATTACAATAATCTCAAACAACCAATGTTGGTCAAGATTAATTATGTTATTTATGACTAACGGGTTTCAAAGTATAAAGGCAGAGACTTTTACATAATTCCAAATGCACCCAGCTGTTTTCATACATGTGTAAAGCATAAACGAGCTCTTAAAGGACTCCTGTTGGTCTGAATTAAGTCAAACATGACGTCGAATAAAACCAAGCAGGCCGAGACAAAGTGTTCTTGTAAAGGAGACGGTGGAACTTCTCTCCTCCTATAAATTAAAGCCAAACCAACCAATCAGAAAGTGTCCAGACTGGTGGTGGAGTTTTCTATAATAGGTATTTTAGTGGTTGTGGCTTTAATTACAGTGCAGCTAAACATTGCATCCACACAAAGCACAAAAGCTCAGCAACCGCTGCTGGGCTTTTTCGTTTGCAGTCACGATTCTTGCCGCCATGTCGGGACAGCTGGAAGTAGTAGAAATAACGCAAACACGGTTGATGTCAAAGCAGCTGCGAACGTTTCCTCGGCTAAATGTCTGTTAAATCTTCAGACGGGGGAGATGAGCATGAGACGGCATTTGTGAATTGTGTCGTGTTGACAGCTGAGCCAGTTTCAGGTTTCTTTCTAGATGGTTCTGCATTTTTGGATTTTTTTTTTTTTTTTTTTTTAACTTTACACTGAGCAACAGCTAGTCCAAAAGTATCCCTATGGTAGCTGCAGATGATTTGGAATTTGTGTTTAACTAGAAAGTAAAAGCAGTCTCATAGAGCAGTGTTTCCCTTCAACACCTAACGTAGTTTCCTCTCCAGATCAGGTGATTTATCAATCCTTTCGCCAAAAGGGCTGTGAAATTTGGCCCAAAAAAACCCCCCTAAACTAGGGCTGGGCAATATGGCAAACAAATAAAATTAGCATGACTAGTTTTCTTATATCATTCAATCTCGAATATAATCATGATTTTTTTAAAATATTGTTTTTAAACTTCCAATTTTAATACATCTCTACTGAAAAGTAAAGTAATTAGAGATTTGTTAGATTTTTTATTTTTTTTTATTAAGATATGAAATAAAAAACACAGCAAATTAGAAACTGAACGAAGCAGAGCGTGTATCTATGCCGTTTGAACACGTGTTTTCGACAGATGGATTCATAGTGAACAGGCTGTGCACACGCTTCCACCCTGAACATGTTCATTTTTAAAGAATAAAAACCTGGCACAGAGTCATGTGACTATTGTTGTTAAATCTGTTGAACATTGTAGCTGAAATCAGCTGTTTCACCTGGTTCCATCGAGACAGTTAAATGAAATATAGCATTGGCTGCGGTTACTGTGATTTAAACATTTAAAGCCTGACTGTAGAAGATCAAATAAATGAATTTCTAATGAATATTGATTAGTGTTTTGGACCAAAAGTCACATTCCTAATACTGGTATTGAACGATTAAAAATAAAAGTCTGATATATCGGTCGATATATGAAATAAGAACTTTTATCTACACAGTATATAATGTTATATGTGTATTAAATCAGTTTATCTTATAAAGATAATTGACCAAACATTTCTGATATCAGACTGATATTTGATCAATGGTTGTAGGTACAGTAGTTTTTATGCTGGGTAGAGCAGACTAATGAAAAAATGTCTGTATTTTATATAAGTAATGAAATAACATCTGTTTGGTAAATAATTCTTTAAAATGTTCAGTGCGACCTGCCTTTAATGAGTCCAACGACAAACTGTGAATCACAAAAAATAATCCTCATCATAGTCTGAATATTTCAATGTTTCCTGAAAAGCGAGGATCATTCATGCATTGATGTTACATCATCACATCTCCTGCCCTGCACTAAACATTCGGACTGCGCTCTTACTCCCCCCACCCCCCCACAGCTGTCAGTTCACAGTTAAGTCTCATCCGTGTCCTCTTTCAGCAGCAGCAGTAGTAAGCCCTCACCCTGCGCAGCCCTTTTTTTCTATTCTAAACTCCAAGTGATAGTATGTCAGTGGCACAGCGACCCTGTTAACCCCACCTATTTTAGACAGCCAGCTCCAAAAGAACATGGCAGGGTGGGGACACATCCCTGGGCACCCAAATGTGGGTCACGGCATCAGAGACAGGAATAACCTGCAGAAATCCAGGTGGGGAGGGAGGGGTGGAGTTAAAGAGACAGGGGTCCAAGGCGTGGGGTAGGGATGTCCTTTTAGGGATCCCCTTTGATAAAAGCAGCTCTGGATGTGTATCGCAGCTATTCTGAGAGCAGCAGCGTTCATTGGTAATGACGTAACATCGAAATCTGTCATTTTTCGTTACATACACTGGGAACTGGATCCTGAAATTTGAGGAAGGGAAAGTGGGAGGTGGAGGTTGAACCAAAAGATGTCATCAGGTCACACAGAAGTTGGTCCTCTTTTATATTTTTGCAGATTCTTTTGCATCTAGAATTGAAACCTACCCTATTCTAGTGATCAAATAATTTCTGTCATGTGACTGTGATTTCAGCTGGAGGGCAGATGTGGCCCCTGGTCTACAGACCTGCCCCTCATACAGATCTTAGAAAGCAAACGTAACCTTTTTTTAAGTCTCTAACTCTGCATATTAAACACTGCAATACAACACACACACACACACACACACAATATTAATGGTTAAAACGGTTAAACACACTATTATAACTTTTTATTATGGACTTTTCATTTCCTTAAACCTCCATTTCCAGAAAAGTTTCTCTGTGCAACAACCTTTTCAGTCTGTCCCCACACAGTTTATTCATAACTTCAATAGGTAGGTTTCAGTCACATGACTATGACGACGTCACGATTTCAGCTGGAGGTCAGGATGATTTTCATATTATTGATCATTAATATCTTCAGTGTAATTCATCCTACAAGCAACACTTAGCAGGTCTGATTAAATCAGGCCTTATGTTTGACACCCCTGCCCTAGAGCTTTTTTTAAATTTAAATTTGCAATAGGGAATTAACAGTTTATATCCACGTGCACATACTTTTTACGTCATTTTTCCATATTTCTTTTAAGAGAAGAACAGAATCTATTTATTTTTCTGTGTAAATCTCCCACTGCCTTCACTACTTGTTTTCTCATCCCTCCCCCTCCTTTTTTTTCTCTTTTAAATTCCTTGATTTTAAGCTAAGTTCAGTGGAAAACCCTGTAGCAAATGAATCACAAACATGGAGGCAACATGTGACTCAAATGTGAATGTCAGCAGATGAAAACATAACATTTTTGTGTATAGAGGAATGAGCTGCAGCTCTTCAAGTATGAACCTGTAATGTTGGCTCTTCACGGTCCGTCCTGCACCAGGTCTGCAAGATCAGGTTTCTGGTGTATTTGAGTTCGGTCATAGATATATGCCTTGTAATCTCCCTGCCCCCTTTTTTTTTTTTGCCTCATCACTGTTGTTCAAGGATGAAAACCATCACAATGCCCAAGATTGTTTGTTCTTTTTTAACCCTTGTTTTATTCTCAGTTGTTTTCTGTGTGGTACATTACTGTCCTGTTTGTAGCCCTGTGCAGTTAGCATTTTATTTCTCCAGTTTTTTAATAGTTTGGATGCACTTTACCCTTTTATTCACAAGTATATCTGCTCCTTGTCAAACTGTGTGTAACTGAATAACGGCTCCAATTAGGTTTTGTTACAAACATAATGCTGCCCGTGTGTTGATTTTATTTAGACATAAACTGTTAAATATTGTCAATGAATGTAATCAAGGAGCAAAATTGTTGATCGTGAATATAAATGGAAATTGTTCACAATATTTTATTTCCTGCAAAAAGAATTTCCAGTTTGGTTTTGCGTACTGTATCTGCTGGTTACGGCAAGAGTGTTAAATGTTTTATGATTAGACCCTGAAATTACATCATTATTAGTTTTAGAAGTCGCAGAGCTTAGCAACTGTCATTAGCTCACGCTTTGCCTTCTTATCCACAAAATGCCTTGATACTCTAACCATTAAATGTATAGTTCACTATTTTTCACATGAATTTGTATACGATCAGTGTCTTTACTGTGGTGCACCCACAGTGACTCCGCCCCTCTCTTCTGACTCCGCCCCTTTACTCTGGTGCACCCTCAGTGACTTACCCCAGACAGTGTCCTGTGAGTCCAGTTCTGGTTCAGTTTTGGTCAAAGTGAAAGTAGTCCCGGCAGGTTTCCTGGGGTCAACAAAATAAAACATGTTTCTTCTCAAAACAGTATGTGTTGGAATGAGTGATTTATTTACATAACAAAACAAATACTCACACCTTGCAGTTGCTTGGAGCTACTTTCTGTCAATAGCGATCAATGGTCGTTCTCACTGCTAACAGCTATGCACTTGCACGTAGCAGCCGTAAACACTGCGGAACAACTGATGAAAATAGTTTGCTAGGTTGAAAGGTGCACAGCTGTTAGCGTTGACAACAACCATTGATCACTATTGAAAGTAGCTCCAAGCAATTACGAGGTGTGACTTTTTGTTTAGTGACAGTTTTGTTATGTAAATAAATCACTCACTCCAACACATACTGTTTTTAGAAGAAACATGATTGTTTGTTGACCCCAGGAAACCTGCCGGGACTACTTTTGCTTTGACCAAACCTGGACCAGACCTGGGCTCACAGGACAGTGTCAGGGGTAAGTCAGTGTGGGTGCACCAGAGTAAAGACACTGATGACAAACACATTCATCTGAAAAACAGGGAACTATCCGTTTAAGGTCATAATTATTTATTTTTTTTTTAAGTATCACCACTAATTAAAACATTTTCTACGTCTGCAATGAAGCAGCCGGTCAAACAGTGTTCAGATTTAGGTGGTGTTTTGTTGGTAACTCCTACTTGGCTTGTTATTGTCAGTGTAGTTGTGACTATCTACACAGGACGGTACTGGTGAAATGACAACGAATAATTCAGTCTGACTTTTCATTTGACTCTCCTTCTGTTGCTAAAAATGATCAGATTCTTCCTCTGGTCTGTACAGTATTCAAAAGAGTCTGGGTGGATGCAATGACCATACAGCTTGTGTGGCGTTCAAATGATATTTTCATGTTGTTTGATGACAGCGAGGGGGCACATAATGTCCTTGTGTTGTTGGATAAACACAACATAACACAGAGGCTTTAAGAAAAGAAACATTAGGATTTTTTTTCACAACTAAAAGCATAGAAAGACCAAAATGTGACTTTATTATTGACTCGACTGAAATACAACACATCCAATTCCCCATTGACTTTCATTTGCATGTGTGTGTGAAGCTTCACATGTACCTTGTATTCATACAGTGTGACTGTGCATGTGTGTCTGTGTACATGTTGGTCCATCTCATTGTCGTCTCTAAACTGCTCTTCCCTCCCTCTGTTCAGATGGAGGTAGTGACACGGACCGTGTCCTGCCCGCCGACTGTCAGGCAGGTCAAAGACTCATGGAGATCCGCTGTAAGTTCAACCTGCAGCCAATGAAACCTGCCTTCTTGCTCGAATACAAGTTGATCTAAAAGGGCAACACTACACTGAACAATAAGAAACAAACACAGTGGAGGTTTGGGCAGGTTTGGACTGTCTTTAGGTGTGCTAATATACTTGAGACTGCAGGATTCAACAGGACACAGTGTGGATACTTTCCTCTGCAGGAGCCTGAAATAAATGTGTTTTGTTTTGTGGAGGGTCAGCCTGCATATAAGTGTTTTATTTTATATATATATATATATATATATATATATATATATATATATATATATATATATATATATATATATATATATATATTCCCTCCATATATTTATGGAGGGAATTTTAAACAGTATAATGTGTTAATGCGTCTACGGTGTAGGCCTCCCAGTCTCATTACTCAGTCATATGTACAATGTATTTAATTTCTGTTTTTTAACACATTTTTTCTTCTGTAAAAGGTTTTCAGTCCTTTTATTGCAGTGCCTTTAATCTTTGCATGTTTGTTTTATAAGAAATGACTTTAGTGTCATGGTTCATATGTGCCTCATTTGTTTTATTGTTTGCAGAGACTCACTGTTTGCAGTACAATTTACTACAGTGCATGTGTGGCATGGATCTGCCATTAGCTTAACCTCAGATGCAGCTTGAAGCATGTCAAGACCTGACATGTGAACAGAAACATGTCATGCTTCAAGTAGCTCATTTGAGACTTTAGCCTTGACATGATCCTCCACTAGCATCCTTTTCAAAGCCATCAGAAGTTTGATACTTTGCAGAAATATGTACTTCTACCGTAGCTCAGCTCTGTGAACACTGATAGCAGGAGAGGTTATCCTCACAGCGATGACCATTGTTCACTTCCATGTATCACCTTTAGCTCCACTACTGTCAAACTGATTACAGATGGAAATCCAAAACCACATCCAAAGTCTGCGTTACACTGGTCACTTTTATCCAGGGTGGATTTGCAAGGGTAATGAATAAAACTTTGCCTCTCCATTTAATTCATACTCAATATTAACCTACAGAACCTGCAACACATCTAAGGATGAGTTCCTCCAACTTTTTTAAACCAGATGAAAGCATCGTGTATCTTTAAAATATGTAACACCAGAACATTAAACGGTTCATTAAAAAGTTCAGTATTTTTCAGATGAATGTTTGTGATCAGTGTCTTTACTCTGGTGCACCCACAGTGACTTACTGATGACATCTGAAAAATACTGAACTGTCCCTTTAAGTGTTAGAAGGCTTGACTTTGTAAATGGGTCTGGTCAAACAAATTAAAATAGGATGATCAAGCTCTTTAAATATGAATGAATAAACTTGACAAAAATATTTTTTTATGACGCTGGCACTTTACAGTTATACAGTAGTAGTTCTACAGGCAAACTGAGTTTTACTTAATGTATATGTAACAAGCTATGCAAGTTTTCACCTGTTTCACTTGTTTCCTGGCCTGATATTACCTCGGGATATCAAGCTTTTATAGGTTGTCAGTACGTGCATCTTAAACGACTAATCCACAGGTGGAGGGTTTGAATGGAAGGGTGTAAAGCATCCCAGAAATGTCCTTTATACCTCTGATCTGTGTGTGTATAATATATGTGACCCGCCACCACGAAACCAGGCATAAGTGGCGCTGAGCCGTTCAGAGCTACAGCCAAATTTAGGCTGGAAGGTGATTTGTTATTTGTGTTTACACCTTATCAAAAAACGGTACCTTAACACCTCTATGTTCACTTCCTGTGGTCATTACATTGAAATCCAATCAATAAAGGTGTTTATTGAGTCAATTATTTAAGCGGTGACAAAAGTTCAGGTATTGCTGAGCAAAGACAAAGACGACTTCCACCGCTTTTCGCCGAACAAAACGATCTCCGTTCCGTTAACGGACAATATCTAAAAATATGCAAATTGTAAAATATGTCCAAATGTGGATATTAAAATGACCATAACTTTGGTTCTACTTGTGATAGAAACATCATTTTTTCACCATCTTAAACCTTAGTTTCCACTCTACCAAGATACACACATAACTCTGTTTGGATTTACACACACTTATGACTGGTTTACTGGTGGTGGGTCACATATAAGGCTTTATGGATGCATTTAGTCGTTGCATATGTTGATCCTTTTCTGTCTGTTTGTACAATTTATCCCCATCCAGGCTCCTAAAAGAACAACAGTGAGGAAAGAGTCTAAGGAGAAACGAGAGAGCATCGAAGAAAGTAAAGAGAACCTGAAAGCCAAGTCGGACGACTCCGGAGAGGAGAAGAACGGTGATGACGACTCCCAGAAGAATGGACCTAAGAAAAAAGGTGGATAATACGTCACATTTTTTATGTTGAGCCGTGTCATGAAATAACAATATGTAGATAATATCTGAGTACCCTCAGTCTGTTTTTGTTAGGCTATAAGAAGTTAGAGAAGTATGAACAGTATTTATTCATGTCCACATTTGGCTCCTCTTCACTGATGGGACAAACCTCCTTTGACTTTTCTTTTGTTTTATGTTCTTTTGTCTTTGTATTTTTAAATGGTATTATTAGATTTAAAAGGGAAAAAAACATGCACATCTTCATTCATGCTCTGATTATTTTTGGACAAACATACCATCTGCAGTAAATGTCATTCGCAGGAGCAGGGATCTACTTTTCATGGATCTACTTTTTCGGTTCTGCTACTTTTTTTTTTCTTTATGCACTTTCCCTTTCACCTACTCGGTCAGCATTCACACAAGGCCACGTCACTTAAAAGTGCTTGTCATTTCCTACATTTCTTGCCTTAATGTGCTACAGCTGAACTAGATCAGTTATGCCGCCTGCTGGACGGCGGCGGTACTGCATGTGAGTCAGCAGCATTTTGAAGACTTCATCACATATTTTCAGGAATGACATGTTGACCCATGAATACTCTTATTATGAGTTGAACATTATAACATTATATAGTTTAAGGAGGCCCTGACAAACCCCCCTGCTAGGAAAACTGTTGGACATGATAGAATAGAATAGCACTTTGTCACAATGACATTTAATGTAGCTGCATCTCATCAGCACTGTATCATAAAAACCATCTAAAAGACAGTAAAAGAAAAGAATACTAGAAAAGCACTCTGACGGCGCAAACCTCCGCCAAGGCAGACGTCCCCTCTTCAAATGAAGAACTGTCCACTAATGAGGTCATGTTTTCACTGGAGTTTATCTGTTTGGCTTTCAGCAACATTACTCAAAAAGTTATGGATGGATTTTGATAACATTTTTAGGATGTGTTGAGAGTGTCACAAGGAACAAATGATTAGATTTTGGTGGTGATCTGGAAGAGATCCTGGATTCTGGATCACTTTGAAATTTTACATTGCATTAAATGGAGAATACATTTACAAACTCCAGCGAAAACATAACTTCCTTGGCAGAGGTTATGAGACGATGTAAAAGACAATATATGAAGACATTACAACTTGTATAAAACAAAACAAAACAGGACTTTAAGAAATGTATGTAATATAATGTGTAAATACAAAGTGTCCACATGTATCTAATAATGATTGTGGACAATTAGATGGAAAAACAATGATTTAAATCACCAAAAAGACCCCATTCTGGATCTAAAGAAGCAAAAGGATGAAAAGTTTGAAGTAAAATTGAAGTTTGAACAAAGTAGACTGTGCATCACTGTATTTATCAGCTGTCTTTACCATGTGAAGGATGATAAGGCTACATTCATACTGCAGACTGAAGTGCCCTTTTGATCATGTGCTTCACAACTTTATCAACTTTATCTTTTCAAACCTGAATTGAACCATTTGCTCATGTGGTCCAAATTCAGCTATTCTCAGTTTTGATGGTTTGTTTTCCTCCTTTTTCTTCTTTGTAACACCCCCACTAGTGTTTATACAAACCACACTATGTACATAAGGGACTATGTTGGTGCTTTAGTTTGTAAATGACAGATTATAAACACTTGGCCTTAAGTTTATTTAAAACAAGTGGTGCCAAGTACAACAAACCCCGCCCCCTCGCATACACTACCTGATGTGCACTGTCTCATATCAACACATTTTTCTTGAGTATGACCTTTGACCTACAGCACTAAAATTGTATTCTGGACCATCTTGCATCTTTCCTGAAAATTCCATAGAAATTGGTCCAGTATTTTTTTGGGGAAAAAACTATAATAATACACAACAGCAGTTGTTCATGGAGACAAGTTTGTTTGTTTGAAATCTTTCAAACATGTAGAAAATAAAATGTAGACAAATCAAGCAATAAGGCAGAGACAGCACACCTGTGCCAAGGCTTGATGTTTCATTCACACATGACGTGATGGAGCCGTCTGATGTCTGAAGGTTGGGGGTCAAAGGTCAGGGTTATAGGTGTTGACCCATCTGATGTCTGAAGGTCAGACCATGTGAATGAAAAAAAAAACCAACTTCTATCTTGTCTGAATCCTGAGATACGACTACTGATGTGTTTTAGCTGTTGACCTTCAGTGTGACCTTGACCTTTGACCTTCATTGCTCAAAATCTAATGGGTTCTTCCTTGACCCATTATCTGTCATTCCGGAAAGTTTCATCAAAACTTGTAACAACGTCAGAACGTTATGCATAATCATGCTGACAGACAAACGGACTGGAATTTAAGACGTCCTTGGCAGAAGAAATAATGATGAAAAGAAGGAAGAAAGAATGGATAAATAAACAAACTATATATATATATATATATATATATATATATATATATATATATATAATGAATGAAAAACCAAACGGGCAACTCACCAAATGCTTGTCTAAACAGGAGAATCTTCAGCTGTTTTTTTTTAAACATTTGCTCAGAGGAGCTAAACCGAAGTGAATCTGGCAACTCTTTCCAGAGTTTAGGCCCCGCCACAGTAAAAGCCTGATTTCCACTAGTTTTAAAACGTGTCTCTGCTTTGAGGGCTCGACTGGAAGAATGAATTTGTAAAAGCCCTGAGATACAGTGAGGGGTCCGAGTATTTAAAACTATAACGGTTACAACAGGAAACCAATGAAGAGATTTTAAAATGGGCACCAGTCAAGTGCACAACAAGACAAATCCTAAACGAAATAAATCCTAAATAAATGTAAATATATATAGTGCAGTAGCTTAAGGCTACTTTTACCTAGTGCGTCTAAATTAACCAGGTTTGACCAGCCACGATCGTCCTGGTGTAAGTGACCCTTATGTCGACTACGAACATGGCAGAGTGTGACAGGACGAGACAACACTGAGTGTGTTTTGTTATAGTTGTTGTTGTTAGTGTAGGGTTTTAGTGCAAGTGTGGTCAATAGGCAGTACCTGGACAGTATTGATAATAACAAGTAGTGCAAATATAGATATGAATAGAACAGTAAATGTGTCGCTGTACAAGTTGTAAGAAAATCAAACCACCATAAACATTCATTCAGTTCTTTAAAAGAAGAAGATGTGACTTGGTGTCAAATTGCAAATTCACTGAAATACTTTAGAATTTAATTGTTTCAAATAACAATGATTTAAAGCTCCATAGAATATCTTTAGCCCAACAACTGAATATCAGTTTCTCATTCATGGTGATGCAACTGCATTTGTGCACCGTATACATACAGACAGAAAGTAACACATGACATACTTTTAGAACTAAATTAACTCATGGACATAAGGTGTCATTGGCCAAGTTTAAGAAAGTGTTAAGTGTTAATACACTTATCAGTCTTTGCTGCTTGAACCCACTTTCACAGTGAGTTGCAAAACCTTAGTCTGAACAGTCCTGATGTAACTCGTGCAGTTGTCACATAACTATTTTGACATTTGTCACAATTCTAGCGGTCAAGAATAAATGGAGATATGTTGGGCTTTATAAGAATGTCTGCTTCCATTTGTGTTTACAAAACTTAATGGTACTTTTTGGAAAATGTAAATATTGTGTAAATGTCTTTATTCAGATAATTCAGCATAAAACGTAAAGCTAAATTATGACATGTACAGTGGGATATGTCAAAGTTTTCTTTGTTGTAATTATGATTTACAGCGTTATTAAATCCTCAAACCCCCCAAAAAATTTGAATATTGCTTGAAAGTGAGAAAGTCCTAATCGGGAAAAATCAAAATGAATAAAAGCTTGAAATATATAGATTCACATACTCCACTTCTATACAATTATTATTTTTAGAAAGTGCTTCAGACATTAAATGTGTTAAATCTTAGATACTTTAATAAGATGAATCAGAAAATAAATGACTTTAGTGTTGTTGTTTTTTTTAATGTATATGATGTTGTGTTATTCCACATATATGTTGGTTTATGTACATGTATACAATAGACTAATAAATATTCCATTAGAAAGAACCTGTAAAGTGAATGGATCATAATGTGTAGACAGTGTTTGGAAGTAGATCTGACAACAATATTCCTTTGGATTAAAAAGAATTTCACCTTTTGAGTCCAGACTTGTCTTGGAAACTTGAGCCAAGCAGCATTTAACTTATGACTTGAGTTTTCTTTATCAGTAACACATGTGGGAACATTTCATTAGTTTTATTCCGGAAGTATTTTACTTGTCGACCAGTACTATTTGTCTGTATAATATACACACTTACAGAAATGTATCCACTTTTTCAAGATATGCAAGTTTTCCGAGTAGTACCTGTTCATGTGGTAAGTGAACAATGAAGGTCTCATAAATACTTTATTTATCATTTTTAAGGAAATTACTTTTGTTACAGCAGCAAAAAAAAAAACAGTCAGATAACTCATCATCACAGATCACACACACACACACACACACACACACACACACACACACACACACACACACACACACACACATATCACTGACCTCTCGGCCCATGTCCCCCAGTATGTGTGCTATATGTTGCAGTCTGCTTTGTTTTGTCACTGGATCATCCAGAAGTGTCTGTTACACGTTTTTTAACCATCATTTTATGTGGAATTTTTTTTATCTGTTTTTCGTTAACAGCCCTCTACCCTTTCCCCTAAGTGACTCCAGTCTCTTAACAGGCAGTCATTGCAAATAAGAATCTGTTGTTAATGACTTTCCTGGTTAAATAAAGGTTAAATAAAATAAATTAATAAAAGATCGTTATTGCACATAAAAACATCACTATTACCAAACTATTATGGAAAAGCTGTAAAAGTTAAAGTGAAATGTAGTTGGATTTATTTGTCACTATCACCCATAAAAGATCACTATTACACATAAAAAGATGTCTACAGTGTGGTCAGATGGAAGGCTTTTTCACCCATGTGTTAAAGGTGACTGAAACTGCTGCAGAAATGATGAGCTCGTCATGTCTCTTCTCTGACAATACAACAATGAAGAGGATTTTAGCAACTCTGATCTCAGCAAAACCAAATAAAACAGGCCAAACTATTATGGAAAAAGCCATGTGCGGCTGTAAAGGTCAGAGGAAAATGTAGTAGTAGTTACTTTTATTTGTCACTATTACTCATAAAAGATCATTATTGCACATGCACATGATTGCACATTGAAGAGTCTAATTGCTGCCAGCAGAAAAGACTTCTGGGGGGGATCAGTCTGTCCAAACTAACTGAATATCATTGGCCATTATATGTGTTTGTATGCGACAGCAGGTGGTTTCTGCATTTACTCATGTTTAAGCACAGAACAACCATAAGAAATAAAGGAAGGAAATGGCTGAATTAAATCATTTACCTGTTATTTCTGTTTGTGTTTCACACAGGCAACAAGCAGAAGTGGGTTCCACTGATGATCGAGGTGAAATCTGAAGGTCCCAGAGAACGCTCAGCCTCTAGGAACAACAGCAGGCAGAACGAAAACCCACGGCTGCCGCCCAACGCAAGGAATGACCTCAGAGGTGTGGTTTGTTAGTGTGGACTGTAGGTGATGCTGCAGTGTTGAAAGAAATGACGTTAAGATGACTTCCCTTCACAACCTGGAGACTGGCAAATGCATATTTAGTTTTCATCTGTAGCAGGTGATTTATTGCTTCACAGTTGTGGGTATAAGCAGGCGGTGTGCATGACTCAGCAGCAGGATGTAGAAAAGCATCTTTGGGTTGAGTCCACAGATCTGCTGCTTCTGCTTCAAGTGTTTAGTTTGTAAACATAAGGCGGTAAAAACAGTTTATACTGTGTTTGGTGAACAAACGGAAGGCTTCACAGTTGAAGAAATTTAAAATGATTTAACGACAGATGTTGTAAAACCTGAGGAATCATCACCCCCCAGTATCTGCAGTAAATACTGGGGTATAATAATATGTGACCCACCACCAGTAAACCAGGCATAAGTGTGTGTAAATCCAAACAGAGTTATGTGTGTATCTTGGTAGAGTGGAAACTAAGGTTTAAGATGGTGAAAAAATGATGTTTCTATCACAAGTAGAACCAAAGTTATGGTCATTTTAATATCCACATTTGGACATATTTTACAATTTGCATATTTTTAGATATTGTCCGTTAAAGTTTTGGACTGTTTTGGGGTAGGAAGTCCTTAGCAACGCATAATAATTTGTATCCGATTGACACAAATTGTTGACAGATGTTAAAGGACACTCTGATGGACATGTCACAGAAGTTTTATATATTATAATAATAGGACAGAAGTGTGACGTATTATAATCATTTGGCTTACACCATTGGACAGAACATTCAATATAAGCTTTTACCTCGTACCAAACACTTGGGTGTTTACCCACAGAACGGAGATCGTTTTGTTCGGTGAAAAGAGGTGGAAGTCGTCTTTGTCTTTGCTCAGCAATACCTGAACTTTTGTCACCGCTTAAATAATTGACTCAATAAACACCTTTATTGATTGGATTTCAATGTAATGACCACAGGAAGTGAACATAGAGGTGTTAAGGTACCGTTTTTTGATAAGGTGTAAACACAAATAACAAATCACCTTCCAGCCTAAATTTGGCTGTAGCTCTGAACGGCTCAGCGCCACTTATGCCTGGTTTGGTGGTGGTGGGTCACATATAATGTTGTGGTGTCCTCTGCAGACTGGCACAGTCAGAAGTACGAGCGGGAGTGGCGCGACGACCACGACGAGGTGTCGAGCGTAAAGAGCGAGGGAGCGCCGTTCCGTGGCGGGTTTAGAGGACGTGGACGTGGAAGAGGAAGAGGTCGAGGACGGGGCAGAGGAAGCGGGAGAGGTATGGTTATATTTTTAACTGTAAATACACACACAGAAATAAAATACTAAAAATACAGGGTTTTTTTCCCTCTTTTCTATGTGGTCATGGTGTTTTAACTCTGTGCACTGAGCAGACTGTAGGGATTTACCACAACACATGAAGCATATTTACAACTGAATAAAGGACATACACGGAAAAAAAAAAAAAAAAGTCTCCTCTTGATAGCAATCGAGCATTAGTTTGTTTTTAGTGTTTCTTACATAGTTTTTTCTTCTGGTTCTTGTAAGTTTTGTTTTGTTTTTTTCTTTCAATGTTGTGAGGAGAGTTGCAATTCATAGAAGCTAAAAGTCTGATCGTATACTGTGACGTCCTACAGTAACATGACTTTTACCTGCTGACGTAAGATGAGCTTTACTCTTCATGACGCTAAATAATCTTCCATAATCACAGTTTGTCTACAGTGTGGTCAGATGGAAGGTTTTTTTACCCATATGTTAAAGGCGACTGGAACTGCTGCAGAAATGATGAGCTCTTCATGTCTCTTCTCTGACAATACATTTGGAGAGGACTTTCACAACTCTGATCTCAGCAAAACCAAATAAAACAGGCCAAACTATTATGGAAAAAGTCAAAGGGAAATGTGGATTTTCTTTTCTTGTTTTTTTCAATCACAAAAACATGTAGTTGTTTCGTAGATAAACTTTAACACTTTTTGGACACCTGTTTTGGTTGTACTTTGGTTTTATTGCTGTCCTGCACACGTTCCTGTAACGACAAAGGACATCTGAAAACACAACAGATGTACAGTCCATGTGAAATAGACTGATGAGCTGCAGAAGGGATTGGCTTTGAATTTATCTTCTTTGACCAATGACACGAGAGAAAACCTTCACAGCGAAGCTCTTAGCTTTGAAGCACAAACACAAACTTTACTTTTAGTCCTGACATTTACCTGCTTTGTTTGACCTTGTCTCCACACATCCTGATTCTATCCATTTGGACAACATTACAGGTTAATGTTGTGGAAAATGGTCCACGTTGTTCTTGTTGAAGGAATGAAACACAAACACAGTGCATTCCTCTAGTAAATTTAGCTAAGAAATTTGGTGTTTTGTTTAATGTGTTGATAATCTTACATTTTCAAGCTAAACATATAGGACAGTGTGCAAATACAAAAAGCATCAAATATGAGAATAATATCCAGTATAGTAATGCAGTATAGCTAACGGCATCAACCAAACACATTTATAAAAACAAAGGAGTTGTATCTAGTTTTTTCTTTCCTTCTCTTTGTTTTATTTGAAGACACTGTGTATGTATGCAACTATGGACACTTCAACCTCTGGAAGTCCCTTAAATAGTTTCAAAGTTGATTACCATAATTTCCGGACTATAGAGCGCACCTGATTATAAGCCGCACCCACCACATTTTAAGAGGAAAACCGATTTTGTACATACACAAGCCGCACCTGTATATAAGCCGCATGTGCCCACATTAAAACATGTAACACAAACACAAAATTAACCCAAACCCGACTTCAAGTCCTGCGAATGAAACTAAATGTCCTTCATTAAAGTCCACAGTCCAAAAATCACAGCCGGCAAAATGAAGGGAAAATGATACTTAAGGTTTGATGCAGACCTGCAGAGTCCGGGTCCCGTTGAAAGTAATCCAAGGAAAAAAAAAGTGTATATTTCCAAAGGTAAGGGAGGGAAAAATATATATCCACTATTGTCCGCAGCGTCCACAAACAGGTGGCTGGTCGCCGCCTCGCCTCATCTATCGCAGAGTCAGCGATAACTTTAATCTTTGGCAGAGAGTTCAGGTCAAACTCCTCCGTGCCAACGTGCAAAAAAAATCCACAGGGTCTGGTCGAGCCTCTGTCTTCTCTCACACACCGCCGCGGGTTTTTCTTTAAGCAACTTTTTACCCCCTCTTCACCTTTTTTTTTGTCTGTCCCTCAGCTTTACCGGTCCCCACTTAAACCCGTCACCCCGCGTTTGTTCCGCCCCTCCTTTTTCATTCAGTCTTCCTCGACGCATATATTCCACCGGTCTAAATCTTACCTTTTCTACTCGAGCGCCGCTGGCGGCCGTTAGAAAAATTACATAAATTGGCCGCATCACTGAATAAGCTGCAGGGTTTAAAGTTTGGGAAAAAAGTAGCGGCTTATAGTCCGGAATTTACGGTATTTGAAGTGTCTATAAAATGCCTGTAATGTTGATTTTCTGTCCAATCAAGGCCACTACGACTACCACTACAGCTACAAGTCTTACGATGTTAAAGATGGACCCTACGGCCAGAAGTTTGGCAACTCTGTGACCTATTACTACGACAACATGAGCAGCAATGACCTTTATTCAGTCGACCACGACCTGCTGAAGGATTACATCAAGAGGCAGATGTAAGACGAGTTTAATTCTTCTGTAGGAATGACACCGTGATGATAAATACTTTTCCATAAAGGCAGTTTTACCTCCAGTGTGTTCAGATGGAAGGTTTTTTTCATCCATGTGTCAAAAGGCTCAATGTTTAAAACAAGTGAAAGTGCTGCAGAAGTGATGAGTTTTTCATGTCTCTTCTCTGACAATACAACGATGAAGAGGACTTTCACAACTCTGATCTCAGCAAAACCAAATAAAACAGGCCAAGATATTAAAGAGAAAACAATAAATGAAAGTATCCAAAGAGAGTCGAAGTGGATTTTTTTTTGCCTTTGTTTTTTTTTTCTCCAATCAGTTCTAGGTACTTTTATGAGTTAAGTTTTGTTAAATATTTTCATTAGTATTAAAGTGTTGGAAACAAATGTTCTTCCTCAACTCTGCATTTGTTAGCTGAAATAGATGACTCTTTTTTTTTTTTTTTGCACCAAATGAAGGAAGTTTTTTCTGGTAATGTTTATCACATGCACTGCCATTTTAGATCAAATCTGTATTAAGCTGTACAGACACTCAGATCTAGCAGGGTTTACCACAGGGTCTGAAAAAGTCTAACATTCAGAAACTGTACATCGTTTTAAAACACCTGTATTTTCATCCCAGGTTAAAATTTAATTTACTCAAGTCTTTTTTTCTTTTTACATCTGTGAAATAGTATTTTTCCAGATATGTGGCCACTGCTGCATGTGTTTTATTGACTGCCTGACTTCAATGTCATCTTTTTTATTTCTTATATTCCATAAATATAAGGAACTTTTACTTTTTCTTTTACAATACAAAGTGACATGGTTTTGAGAATCAGATGTGATCATCTTTTTATTTGAGGGGGTCTTGATGTTGGTCTAACATTTTTCTCACAATAGTTTGAAAAAAAAAAAGGTCTCAAATTTAACATAGTGTTTCTTACAAGAAGAACCCTGATCTAATGAAATGTTGTCTTTTCTCTCTTTAGCTCTACATAAAAATGTCAGATCCTACATTTAAAAGACAGACCACTCTCTGAAATTTGAATAAATATAAAACAGGACGCTTTGGTTAAACACAAAGTACAGCATTTAATTTTCTGACATTAAAACAAGTGATTGACCCAGATGAACTGTGTTTTGTTGCCAATGCTTCTGTCTGTCCTGTAGTGAGTACTACTTCAGCCTGGACAACCTGGAGCGTGATTTCTTCCTGAGGAGGAAGATGGATCAGGAGGGCTTCCTGCCCATTGGACTCATTGCCAGCTTCCACAGGGTCCAGGCGCTCACCACAGACGTCAACCTCATCCTTGATGTAAGCCCCTTTTGTCTTTTTATCATTATTATCGAGGTGTAACAAAAACACAAACCAGAGAAAAATATTTGTCCTACATTATTGACTTTTGAAATGATTTTTAAAAATAATAAAATGTATTGATCCCACAATTAAGAAATTGTAGCCTAGCTGCGTCATCCCTGTTCATTACATGTATAGGTCCAGTTATGCTTCATAGGCAAATGTTCAAAGGTTTCTTTATTTACACCTTGCGGTAAAGTTTTTTTGCAGGCAACAACTCAGCAGTCTGAAAATACACACAATGCAACAATGAAGTACAATAAAAAAACAAATGAATAAATAAAAAGGCAGTTGTTAGGAGCCATAAAATAATCTAAGTTCATCTCATCTCTTGGCCTTGTTATTGAGTTTTGTAATAGCTGCTGGTACGAAGGTGGTTCTGTAGCGCTTGGACCTGGTCTTAGGGACCACGAAGCAAAGGGTGGAGGGAAGGAGCTGGAACTCACCAGTCAGAGGGTGCGACTTGTCCATGGCAGTAGCCTTGTCTTTAGGGTTAGGGTTAGCTGGGCCTCATAGAGGGCTGGCATGAGCAGTTGAGGCTCCCCAATCAACCTTCCAGCCTTTTTAACAACTTGGCCCAGAACATTTTTGTCCTGACAGTCAAGTTGCCAAACCAGAGCAATAGTGCAAACGATAAAACCAACTGGATAAAAGAGAACATGTTCGTATCAACATTAAAATGGGCCAGTCGCTAAAGTTAAAACTAATGCTTATGTCCATTCTTACAAACAGCTTCACTGTTTAGTTTAAGGCGGGACTAAAGGTTGTCTTTCAAATCTCTCTGTATGCAATAGGACGGTATTACAACCAATCAGTGTAATGTGTAGGGTTACGTAGTTAGAGCGCCGGAAAGTTCAGAGGAGAAAGTTAAGAATGACTAAACAAAATGGTGGATTATGGAGCTGAACGACTGTTGTCGCTTCTGTAAAAAGAATTTAAAGATTGTTGACGTTTTCTCACATTCTTCACTCATCTGTGATAAAAGGAAATCTACACCTGTTGTTGTTGTTGTTCTTCTATGGTTGTTTACACTTATCGTTGCAGCGTCACTTTGTTAGACCTGCCCTCTGACTCTATACTTCACTGTGATTGGTCGACCAGTTTCAGGGAAATCTAGACAAAAGTTAAATTGAGCAAAACTAGACTACTACGATAGAACATTAGCTGCACTGATGCTAGGAGGAGCTAGCGTGGCTAGGCTACTACGATAGCACATTAGCTGCACTGATGCTAGGAGGAGCTAGCGTGGCTAGGCTAGGGAAAGTTAAAAGCTTCTACAGCTTCTGTAGCTGAACTTCAGTTGAACACGAGGCAAACGGGTCATGAGGATGTTTAGTTTGCCATTTTTCCTTTCTGTGTAATAGAATAGAATAGATTTTATTTCTAGCGCGGGTACACTGGAATATTTTTGTACGTGTCCCTGAGTCAGGTAACTAGCCATTTAAGAGTAAACTATACATTAATAAGTAACATGAATAAAGTACACCTTATAAATAAAACCAGTGAAAATAAAATAATATGATTTAAAAAGTTACTAAAATGTCTTGGTAAACATGTATTGCACACACAGACACACACATACATACATATATATATATATATATATATATATATATATATATATATATATATATATATATATAAACTATTGCACATAATGTTGCATGAAGTGGTCAAGTAGCCACACAATCTTTCATTGATGATGAAACTTCACGTGTTTTGTCTGTGATCGTTCATTGTTAGGCTTTAAAGGACAGTAAGGAGGTGGAGATTATTGACATGAAGATCCGTCGTAAAGTGGAGCCAGAGAAGTGGCCTCTGCCGGGCCTGACGATGCCAAACCACACCCACACTGACTTCTCTCAACTCATTAACTGCCCTGAGTTTGTCCCGCGACAGATGGTTGAAGAACCTACAGGTAAATGTCAGCTGTTAGAAAACTTCTGCTACAAAAGTTTTCACTACATGGTGTCGGCTCTACTCACTTCTAGTCCCAGTTGGCTCATGGGCCCACGTATTATTACCCTGAGGCCATTTCCGTTACACATACTATCGTACCTGGACGTCATCAAACCTGTGCTGATTTTCTTCGTCAGCCACCAAAGACATAAATGTCTCGACCTCCACGACTGACCACGGTGTAGGTTCTGCAGACTGAACTCCAAATCTATTTATTTATTTATTTTTAAATGGTGGCTCACATGCATACCAAACTACAAGAAATACTAGATTATACAAAAAGACCAACTCTGCATCACAGGTGGAAGAAATATATACTACTAATAAAGGATATACACGAGGGTAAAATAAAAAAAAGTCACTCTCCTCATGATAGTAATTGAACTGTAGTTTGTTTATAGTATTTAATTTGGGTTTTTTTTTCTGGTTCTTGTAAGTTTTGGTTAAATTTTTCATTCAGTGTTGTGAGGAGAGTCGTGATTCATCGAAGCTTAAAAAAGGGTGCAATAGTCGTATACTGTGACCTCCTACTACAACAACAGGACGTTCACCTGCCATGTGATTGATACTAGTGGAAACGCGGCAGATGTAATTTTACTGCTGTAGGAATGACACCATGACACTCTGGTGGTTCTCACATCCAGTCCTCAGGCCCCACTGCCCTGCAGGTTTTAAATAATCACTCTGCTCCAACACCTCGTTCAAATGATCAGCTGGTCTTCAAGCTCCGCTGTTGACTGATAATGACCCATTTCTTTGAATCAGGTGTGTTGGAGCAGGGTGACGTCTAAAACATGCAGGGCAGTGGGTCCCAAAAAACACTGCACTAAATAATTTTCCATAATCACAGTTTTGGCTCCTGTGTGGTCAGAGGAACTGAAACTGCTGCAGAAATGATGAGCTCTTCATGTCTCTTCTCTGACAATACAACATTTGGAGAGGACTTTCACAACTCTGATCTCAGCAAAGCCAAATAAAACAGGCCAAACTATTATGGAAAAGGTGATGTGCGGCTGAAAGTGAAAAGTGAAAATCACCTAAGACATAAATGTCTCAAACTCCACGATCGACCACAGTGTAATTTTGCAGACTTTTAATTTAGTATTTGAAATTACTTTAACTAATCTAATTTAGATTTAGATAGTCTAATTTAACAAAAACAGGTTAAGAACAAAACACAGGGAAAACCGTGATGTTGCTTTTTTATCCCCGTGGGAGGAGAAGACCATGAAAAGACAATTGAGCAACGAGGCTCCTAGGTGTGCACACACAGGGGTCTCCTTCTGACGTTCTCGCCCCGTGGAGGTTGAATTTATTGGAACCACACCCCCCACCCAGTGACGTCAGTCACTGGGTAGAAAAAGACACATAGTTACATATTATTGGATACAGTAAGAAATTCGTATTTTCATAAGAACATGTCATTGGTTAAACACTTCTAAGGAGTGGCTAATTCCCAGGCGGGAAAATTCTAACCTAGAACAAAGAGATTCTTAACACTCCTTTGTTCCCTGATGGAAAATAACTGAATGTATGAATGCATGACTAGATGAAGGTGACTACAGGAATCCTAAATACACACATGTTAAAATATTTACTTCACAATGCTGTTTCCACATCACATTATAGTATTACCTGGAACCTCAGCAGAGTAGATACCAAAATCTAGGATTGGATACCATGGGACCAGGTCCGTTTTCGTAGTGGAAACGGATCAAAGGGAATAGAATCGGGTAGAGCCGATACTAGTGGAAACACTGCAGGAAAAATGAATGAAGCAAGGAATAATTTGTGGATGCCATTGTGATCCAGTTAAAAATCTGGTCATTGATGTGAAATGTGTGTCGGCTGCAGGATCTCCCAGAGCGTCCACCTCAGGGCAACAACAGACCAAGACTGAACCTGACATTTCCAACCTCAAGACGATGCCTAAAGGACTTTCTGCCAGCCTCCCGGACCTGGACTCTGAGTCCTGGATCGAGGTCAAGAAAAGGCCCCGACCGTCCCCAGCCAGACCCAAGGTCAGCTCAGAGAAGGTGAAACTGAAACTCAAAAGAACTAAACTGTGTCAGTGTCTTAACAAAACATTCCCTACGCAGTGTACGACACTGAGGCAGATTTAACAAACCATCACCTCAGATGGATTTATTTATTTAAAGTATTCACAGAACCTAAAAAAAAAAGGTCCAATAGTAGTATACTGTGACGTCCTATTACAACAACTTGACCAGCACTAACTTTTACCTGCTGAAGGTTTTAATCAACAGTCAGAAGATGAACTTTACTCTTCATGATGCTAAATAATTTTCCATAATCACAGTTTTTCTACAGTGTGGTCAGATGGAAGGCTTTTTCACTCATGTGTTAAAGGTGACTGAAACTGCTGCAGAAATGATGAGCTCTTCATGTCTCTTCTCTGACAATACATTTGGAGAGGACTTTCACAACTCTGATCTCAGCAAAACCAAATAAAACAGGCCAAACTATTATGGAAAAAGTCAAAGTGAAATGTGGATTTTCTTTTGTCTCCTTGTTGTTGTTTTCCTCAATCAAAAACATGTAGGTGTGTTTTGTAGATAACCTTAAGATAACAGTTTTTAGACACATTTCTCGGCGTCTTTCATATGTGATATAGGATTCTGATCAGGTCTGGAATCACATGACTGGCCTTGATTTCTGATCATGTGATCAGGGCATCCCTAGTTTGTACAGATGATCACAGAACTATCCTTGAATCCTTTTATTTTATATTGATTATATGTACTTTTTTCCTTTTTTTAACTTGACATGGGCTCAAAGCTGCGTTGACCTTCTCTTTTCTTCATCTCATTTTTTATTTTCCACGCTGCTCTGCACATCCCATCCACACACTCTCCTTTTTCCCCCTCCTGTCGGTGTTTGACTGATGTTGTGCTTCTTCATTACAGCAGCAAAAGGAAAAGGATGAATCACTTCGCTCCCCAGTGCCACAGTCCGGCCCCTCACCCTCTCCTGTTGCCCCAGTAAATAAGGTGAGTAAGAAAAGAACACGTCCCATGTTTTCTGTCCTGGTGCACATTGTTAATGAATGGTTTATTTTAGATTAAATTTTTTCATATATAAAATGCATTGGACTATAAGGTGCATTAAGTGAAACAAAGTAGTCCGATAAATCAGTCAAACTTAAACACGTTCACAATAACTCACTTTTTGTTTAAACACCAATGAGCGTTTTCACAATAACTGTCAAAATTGTTCAGTTTTAACATGTAAAATACAACACACTGACTTTTTCAGTTCAGTCCTTATACAACACTGCAACATTATGGTCAAGTACAGTATGTTTTGCGTGCAGTGAGCACTGTGTACGAAACATAAAATCACTTCAAAGTCACTAAGCACAACTAGAATTAATCCATACACAGGGCTGTTGTTAGGTGTTAGATCCACCTAAAGGTTTCAACTACATTTAATGCCACCGTTTGACATGTTCACTTTTTTCTTTTAATTTTATTTTTTCATTGTCCATACAGACAAGGTTGATTTGTAAATGATTAATCAACAAATTAGATACCATAAAGTCGTTTATTTGGAGCACAGCTCTACAAGAAAGATTAGAACTGACTGATCAGTGCTATTGATTAAAGTGTTTCACTGAACTGAAATTTACACTGAAAACATTGCAAGATATATATATATATATATATATTTTAAAAGTCTAAATTACAAGTGCTGAAGGCTCCAAACTGAACATCTCAATATGTTAACATCTGTACAGCTCCATATCTTATGGACTGTCCTCATTACAATCACATGACCTCAGATGTACTGACGTCTTACATCATTCAGTGAGTGTCTGCGCTGCTAATGACAGCAGTTAGCATATAGCTATTAGCGTATAGCCGATGCAAGTGTATGTGTTGACAACTAATTAGAACGTTATTAGAACGTACTCGGCCATGTGCACGGCTCTCGTGCTCATGTTTATTGTGTGGAGCGATGACTACTGTGAATTTCCCCATGGGGATTAATAAAGTATATCTTGCTTAAAATAACTCTGATCTTAGAATTAAAACTTTGGGTGTTTCCTGCTGTGCTCTTTTAATGTTTATTACTTGGTTGTTTTTAGTTCCTGCTAATCAATGGAGAATGCTTCACAACAGGTGGATATCTATAAAATTGATGATTTTTTCTTTTGCTGCTCAAAGCGTCCAACCTTAAAAATTCACCATCTGCCAACATGTAGTTTTAACTGTACATACAAGTGTTTCCACAACCTGTTTAAAACCAGACCTCTTCATTTATCAACTTATCAGAATACTTACTTAATCTCTGGTAAATTTTAAGTTGCTGTTTTTAGATTACAACGTTCTGCTTTTCTAAAAAAGTAGCAGGAAATGTACTAGAAGAGTTCCCCCATGTCTACTGTATCAAAGTAGACATGTTTAAAAGTACAAAAATATTTAGTTTATCATTTAGAAATGGGTAAAAGAATCTGCATGTCAGGAGCCGTCGCTTTACAGTTTGACCATTTTAACTTGACATGCATTCATTGGATCAATTAACACAAAGTAGTGATCATTGAATTTAGTTTGTCTGCATTATTTCTACCGTTTCTACTTCTTTCTTATTTCCCTTCGCAATCACACAGTTCACTGATATGAAGCCTTAGATAGTGTCAGGGTTGGCGTCAGATGAGATATGTCTTTATTTGAGGAGGAAACGAAGAAATTCCAGGTTACAGCAACAAGGCATAAAAAAGCACAAGAGCAGAAGAAGTGCAAAGTCCAAAAACTAGACAGTTAAAAAAAAAAAAAACCTATATATGATACTTAGAGTTGTGCATATGTTGATCATGGTACAGGATATATTTATTTGTTCCTTTCATTAACCCTTGTGAGGTCCTTCGTAAAAAGCACACTGGCTGTGTCCTACAATCGGGTCTTAAAAACCCAGATTCCAAAGTTCAGTTCCATAGACTCATTACCCCACCCCCCAAGGATATATTACTGTTTTCAGTAGTAAGCAATGGCATCCTACAGTACGTATAAAAAGGTACATTTGTGAACCACCGGGTCTCTTTGACCCGAAGGACCGCACAAGGGTTAAGGGGGCAACATAATTTGTAATCAACCCTGTGATTAAAATTTTTAATCATTTGACAGCCCTAAAAAATATTAAATTACGCAGAGATAATTAATGTAAGTATAGCACATACAGATTTTTCTTTCTTTTTGGGGGAATGTTGCATATTTGTGACAGTAGGTGTTAAGGGCTTAACATGTTCCCTGTGACCAGGACGGAGAGCAGGACGAACCAGAGGAGCTGGACTTCATGTTCGACGAGGAGATGGAGCAGATGGACGGACGACGCAACACCTTCACCGACTGGTCAGACGAGGAAACGGACGGCGAGATCGACGACCACGACGTCAACAAGATCCTGATCGTGACGCAGACGCCACCGTACCTGCGGAAGCACCCGGGCGGCGACCGCACCGGACACCACACGTCACGGGCCAAGCTGACCAACGAGTTGGCGAAAGTCATCAACGACGGCCTCTTCTACTACGAGCAGGACCTGTGGGACGACACGTACGAGCCCGAGTACGCCACCATTAAGGTGAGGGCGCCATTTACAGACGCTGATGTTCAGGCTGTTGTGTCCGGTAACACTGAGGCGTACGCATGAGGGGGTGCGGCTCAAATACCTTTCCAAGATTGAAGGTTATTTTATTTATACCTGTGGGTAGATTTGTTATGACAGAAGGAATAATAATATAATACACAACACACATGGAAACCAGTCAACCCTGAGGATTGAAACAATAATAATAATTTACAATCATGTATTTTCTGCACACTGGACTATAAGGCCCACTGTCAATGGCTTATTTTTTAAGGGGTTTCATATATAAGGCATATTAAGTGAAATAAAAATCATAAGATATGAAGTCAAAATTATGAGATTACCCCATTACTCATTAAAATATGATTATTACCCATTAAAAATATGATTATTACCCATTAAAAATATGATTATTATCTATTTAAAAGATGATTATTACCCATTTAAAAGATGATTATTACCCATTTAAAAGATGATTATTACCCATTTAAAAGATGATTATTACCCATTTAAAAGATGATTATTACCCATTTAAAAGATGATTATTTCCCGTTAAAAAGATGATTATTACCCGTTAAAAATATGATCATTACCCGTTAAAAATATGATTATTACCCATTAAAAATATGATTATTACCCATTAAAAATATGATTATTATCTATTTAAAAGATGATTATTACCCATTTAAAAGATGATTATTACCCATTTAAAAGATGATTATTTCCCGTTAAAAAGATGATTATTACCCGTTAAAAATATGATCATTACCCGTTAAAAATATGATTATTACCATTAAAAAGATGATTACCCATTATTACCCATTTAAAAGATGATTATTACACATTTAAAAGATCACTATTACCCATTAAAAATATGATTATTACACATTTAAAAGATCACTTTTACCCATTAAAAATATGATTATTACACATTTAAAAGAACACTGTTGCACATTATTGCCCATTAAAGAGTCTAATCGCTGCTGGTAGAAAATAGTTCCGGTAATGTTGTCTTACATTTTGGGCTAAAAAAAACCCAGTTTAAAATACAAGAACAGTTGTATAACTATGTGCATTGTAGTAGACAATGCACACAATGAGTGTCTAATAGTGGGCCATAGTGAGCTGTAACTCCTGACAACTTCTGGAGGTGTATGTGACTGAAGTCAGATGACGAGTGGAGCTGTTCTTCAGTCACAGCTGTTTCTGGATGTGGAAACTCCAGAGAGAGGGGGTTTGTGTACCTTTGTTTTGGTACCATTGTGGCATTGTTGAGCTCTTTGTGGGGACCTTCACGTGCTCGCCCGCACACACACATCCAGCGCCGTGTGGAACATGGCAGCCGTGTTTATAAATAAACCCCTGCGGGCCTCGGCCTCGGCCTGAGGGGTTAAGCCGACGGACTCCGGGGGGGAAGATGGAGATGGACGACAGAACATGTGAAGACACGTGGACACCAGTGAGTTGGCGCTTCACTTATTTCAGAGACGGGTGATTTAAAACCAGCGCTTTTAGACGCAGCAGGTGTTTGTTTTTTTTTACTGGTAGAAAACAGGGTTTGTATTTAAATTGAATCACAGCTGTTTTTGGGGGTCAGTCGGTGTAGTTGTGTTGAGTCGAGTAAAAGCGACATGAAGGTGAAAGGAGCGATTTTTGCAGCCATGTTTTGCTGCTGCATCTCAATCTCCAGACTTCTGCAGAAAAGGTTAAAAACTCTTTCCTTATTCTTTTTTATTTCAACTGCCTGTTTTTAATGTTTCTCTGTTTCACCTAAAAAATCTGATCAGTCATTTTCTTAACTTGTATAAGTTAATAATCTTATTTTTAGGCTCTGTGTGCCTCCTAAATAAGATTTGACAGGTTTGAAAAAATAATAATTGGATTGAATTATTAAGAATTCATGTGTCATTTGTTGATTAATTTTTCAAAATAAAACCAAAAATAAGATGTTCAAACAAGTAGTTTCTTCATTATTTCTTTCCAAAACCAAAATGAAAAAAGGATAACGATGTAGTTTTTCAGTTTTCCTTTTTGTGTTTTAAATGAATAATGGGAAAAAACGGATAATGGCCGTTTCCATTTTTTTGACCTGAAACAAGTTGAGTAAACCTGAAATGACCTTTGACCTGCAGTAACAAAGATGGAAACCTACGTCCTATTTGGGGACCTGAAGATATGTGCCCCTCCAGCACAAAACCAGTCACTTTGGACAAATTTCATAAATTCATATTTTATATTTATCTTAAAGTTTATTAAAAATGTTTGTGTGACACTAATTCAACCAATCAGAGGCTGTTTTTCAACATCGCCATAGCAACAAGGGCTTTAGTTTAGTGCAGAAGGCTTTGTTCTGAGGCCTCCCATTGGTTCAAATCTATAATTCTGTAGATTTCTATTTAAGGGTTGTCTAGAGGGAATCCCCATCTTTCCAACGGTACCAAACATGACGGGGAAATACCTAACGCCAGCGCCAAGGAAAGTCGTGTTTGGAGTCGATTTTTCTTAGTTTTAGACTTAATTACTGTCAGAGTCAGTTGTTGTTCTTCCTAAAAGACATGATTTGAAGAATTTACGCTAGGAATTTAACAAACACTCATAGTTAGAAGTGTTCAGGAGACATTTTACTGGGATTTTATCAATAAACTTTAAATTAAATAATTTTGACCCATATAACGTATGTGAGGCTAAAGTTAGAAAAACTGCTGTGACTGAACCACTGCTTTAATGATGGACACATATGACCACGGACAAAATTGGTGTCATATGATACCATAATGATCTTCAAGTCTGGTGGCCATGTTTCTTTGGGTTGTTAAGATTAATTTCCGGAACTGGAAAAAACAGACTCCTGTCTTGTTGCCCTGTTGATCATGTGACCTGCCGTGACAGTTCTTCACGCAGCAAGTTGTAGGCGTTGAAAAAAACAAAGTAGGAAAATCTTCAGTTGTGTTTTAAAACCTGTAGTGGTGACAGCGTATCTGAGTACGACAGGATGGTGATGATGCTTGATGTTCAAAATAGCATTGGGGGCGGGGCCTAAAAACCATGACGACAACTCCTCACTTTCAATTTGCTTCAGGTCAAACTTTTCTGGGTTTTTTTTCATATTATTCATTTAAACACAAAAAGGAAAACTGGAAAAATGCATCACTATCTGTTTCTTTTTTTCATTTTGGTTTTGGAAACAAATAATGAAGAAGGGAGGGTTTTTTTTGGTTTCATTTTGAAAAGAGAATGATACACAGATTTGTATTCCATCCATCAGAGGGCTCTGCTCAGAATGAAATGCTGGTTAAATACCATGAAGATAATTTCTTTGAGAGAAGAAAGTAAATTGTAACAAACATGGCAACAACTGGTATTGCTAGTGTTCATAATGAGAAGGGTTAGTTGTAAATATGTCAGTAGGTTTTCATCAATTCACAGTCACTCTTTGAAAAGTTAAACACACTTTGTTAATTTTTGCCTCATTTTGCCATTATTATTTATTCTCTTTTCAGCAAGAGGTGGAGAACTTCAAGAAGGTGCACCTGATCAGCCGCGAGCAGTTCAACTGCCTGACTCCTGAACCCCCCGTTGACCCCAACCAGGAAGTCCCCCCAGGCCCTCCACGGCCACAGCAGAGTGAGTGACCACAGACTATCATCCAAACTTTACTCACTGATTTAGAAATGTAATTAGTTGTAATGTATAAATAAATGGCACTAAAAGAATATTTCACTGAAATTTTACCCATTGAGCATAAAACACTTGAGAGAAACAAATTATGTCCATGATGATTAAATATGGACTTATCAGGTCATGATTGTCTGACATGGCCAGGATTATTTTTTTTAAAAGTGTGGGGTTTGAAGAGTATATGAACCAAATGTCACAGTTGAACAAGTGAATGGTTCTTTCATTATCTGATCCACTATGATACGGTTTGATCTGTAGATGAAACAAGCATGAATGGACTTTGACTTTCATCCATGTAACTAATGATGACATCTTGATCTCCATCAGACCTAAAGAGCAAATTGTTTGAGTAATGATGTCTAGAAAAGTGTGTGTGAAAGTGTCCAAACACACAAAAAGTAAATGTCTGTTTCCTCTTCAGTCCCCACAGACGCTTTGGCCAACAAACTGTTTGGTGCCCCTGAACCTTCTTCGACAGCCCGCTCGCTCCCAACTACTGTGCCTGACTCGCCTAATTACCGCAGTGCCCGGACGCCACGCACACCACGCACGCCTCACCGGAAGGACGCCAACATGACGCCGCGGTTTTACCCCGTGGTAAAGGAAAGTCGACCAGTCGATGCCAAGGTACGCACACACACACGGCAAATGGAAGCGCTGAACGGTGTGAATGTTTTTGCTCCACCTGTAAACTAAATAGTAATCCCCCCTCCCCATAACACTGTAGACCCCCAGGAAGAGGAAGACCAGACACAGCTCCAACCCACCCATGGAGTGTCACGTAGGCTGGGTGATGGACTCCAGAGAGCATCGCTCCCGCACCGCCTCTGTCAGGTCAGATGATGCACAAAAGAAAAAAATATTCACAGTTGATTTATTCAACCAGTAAACGTGGACATTTTTAACCATAAGCAGTGTTCATACGTTTTGAAAAAACCTGGAAAAGTTTTGGAATTTGAAAAATGCAAATTCCAGGTCTGGAAAGGTTTTGGAAAAGTAAAAAGACCCAGAACGTTTTGGAAAAGTCATGGATTTTTTATGCTAAAGGTAGAAATACTGTAGGTTCAACCGCTATGCTAAAGGTAGAAATACTGTGGGTTCAACCGCTATGCTAAAGGCAGAAATACTGTGGGTTCAACCGCTATGCTAAAGGTAGAAATACTGTGGGTTCAACCACTATGCTAAAGGTAGAAATACTGTGGGTTCAACCACTATGCTAAAGGCAGAAATACTGTGGGTTCAACCGCTATGCTAAAGGCAGAGTGAGCAGGGACAGGAGGACAGCATCATCTGCAAATCAGACAAACATAAGAGGTATTTTAGGAACAGATTTAACTCTTAAAAACTGAAGCAATATTTTTGTGACTGAGTGAATTTGTCCTCTTTCTCATCCTCCTCTTTGTCCTTTTTCCTCCTCCTCCTCTCCCCCCCCTCAGCTCCAACGCCAGCCCCTCAGAGGGCACCCCTGCACTGGGTAACATCGGCTGTACACCCCAGTCCCTCCCTAAGTTCCAACACCCATCCCACGAGCTGCTCAAGGAGAACGGCTTCACGCAACACGTTTACCATAAGTACCGCCGGCGCTGCCTAAACGGTAATGATCTGACATGTTGGATTGTGTTGTTCTCTTACGTCTCTTTATGGTAGAAAATCATTAAACAGTTGATTTGTATTCTGACACGTTTATGGAGAATAATGTGATTAGTTTGATGAACCAGACGATGACAGGAAATGCAGAGTCTGGAAATGATCCGTAGGCAGAACTCAAACCCTAGGGGCGGGATCAACGCCTGTCTTTCAAACTGCTCTGCATGTAATAGGCCAGTGCTCTGACCAATCAGAGCAAAGTTGGTAGAACAATTCTGACAGCATTAA
This sequence comes from Siphamia tubifer, assembly GCA_020466265.1. NCBI lineage: Eukaryota > Metazoa > Chordata > Actinopteri > Kurtiformes > Apogonidae > Siphamia > Siphamia tubifer. The sequence goes on from CM035796.1 coordinate 2,561,105, forward strand.
CGACTATATCAATATGGCATTCATTATCACAAAGAAATGATGTACTGTATTTTATTCACTGTAAGGCACATTAGCAAAGTCAAAATTATTACATAAAAAACAAAATTATGATGTAGAAAGTCTCATAAGTGAACATTCCCAGTCACTAAGCACAACCAGAATTAATCCACATATAAGGCGCACTGTGGTTTTTGGAGAAAATTAAAGTCATACAATTTGAATGAGTATAAAGCCCCTCCCCTCTGCCTTAAGGTGAATTGAGACACACGTACCCCTATATGTGGACACGCAAAATGAAGGGTTAGGGGGGAAATGGGATTGGGCCTAAATCACCAAACAAAACTATTCTTTGCTTCTACATGTGCTTTAGACTTGTAGGCTACAATGTAAAGTGTTTGGATTTCATCTGTTCTTGACTCTTGGTTTTATCACCAATCAGAGCGGAAGCGGCTGGGAATCGGCCAATCCCAGGAGATGAACACGCTGTTCCGCTTCTGGTCATTTTTCCTGAGAGATCACTTCAATAGGAAGATGTACGAAGAATTCAGACAGCTGGTGGTCGAGGACGGCAAAGAAGGATACAGGTGAGGGCTGTACACGGACTGGAATGTTTTCTTTTATAACGACTTTGTTTTATTCAGTACGTGTGGAACAGTCTATCAGGATGTCTTTAACAGTCCATCCGTCTGTGTTTCCTTCTACGTTTGTGTGGTAGGTACGGTTTGGAGTGTCTGTTCAGGTACTACAGCTACGGTTTAGAGAAGAAGTTCAGACCAGATATCTTCAAGGACTTCCAGGAGGAGACCATGAAGGACTATGAATCTGGTGAGCAGGACCAGGACCTTGTCTGTGTTGTCTGTTGTCTGTCTGTGTTGTCTGTCTGTGTTGTCTGCTGTCTGTCTGTGTTGTCTGTCTGTGTTGTCTGTCTGTGTTGTCTGTCTGTGTTGTCTGTCTGTGTTGTCTGCTGTCTGTCTGTGTTGTCTGTCTGTGTTGTCTGTCTGTGTTGTCTGTCTGTGTTGTCTTCCTGTGTTGTCTGTCTGTGCTGTCTGTCTGTGTTGTCTGTCTGTGTTGTCTGTCTGTGTTGTCTGTTGTCTGTCTGTGTTTGTCTGTGTTGTCTGTCTGTGTTGTCTGCTGTCTGTCTGTGTTGTCTGTCTGTGTGTTGTCTGTTGTCTGTCTGTGTGTTGTCTGTTGTCTGTCTGTGTTGTCTGCTGTCTGTCTGTGTTGTCTGTCTGTGTTGTCTGTCTGTGTTGTCTGCTGCCTGTCTGTGTTGTCTGCTGCCTGTCTGTGTTGTCTGTTGTCTGTCTGTGTTGTCTGTCTGTGTTGTCTGCCGTCTGTCTGTGTTGTCTGTTGTCTGTCTGTGTTGTCTGTCTGTCTGTGTTGTCTGTTGTCTGTCTGTGTTGTCTGTTGTCTGTCTGTGTTGTCTGTTGTCTGTCTGTGTTGTCTGTTGTCTGTCTGTGTTGTCTGTTGTCTGTCTGTGTTGTCTGTTGTCTGTCTGTGTTGTCCGTCATAAAAGTTTTTAAAACGCGGCAGCACCAACAGTCTCTGTAGATCTGAGGGCTCGACTGGAAGAATGGATTTGTAAAAGCCCTGACATATAGTGAAGGGTCTGACCATTTAAAGCTTTAAAAGTTAAAATAAGAATTTTAAAACTCATCCTAAACCTGATAGGGAACTAATGAAGAGATTTTAAAATTGGAGAGATGTGGAAGCTCTTCTGCAGTTAGTTAACAGCTCAGCAGCAGCAGCAGCGTTCTGGACAAACTGCATTTGATTTAATGTAGATTTAAGACCACTAAAAAGAGAATTACAATAGTCCAGATGAGAGGTAACAATTGCATGAATATACCTGAATAAACTGATTCTGAGCAGATGTTGAGTGTTAGAAACATGTAGAAATTACTTTGTAAACAGTGTTTTCCACTGACTGTATGTGAGGCACATGTTCTGAAACTGAACTAAAGACACACTCCATAGTCTTATCTGATAAATAAATAATCACATTTATTTTATTGCACTGCTTATTATTTAAATTTCTTTCTTAATTTTTCAGGACATTGCACATGTATGAACATACATACATATATATGTAAATGGGACAGATTATAACACAATGGTTATTTTCCAAATAGGTTAAAAGTTTACAAAGTGAGAAAATAAAAGCACAGATATACCATTAGTAAAAATGGAAGAATATATAAATACAGAAGAAATAATAATCATCATGTTAATAGAAAGAGCGGAGAAAAAACCTAGAATATAAGTGTGTGTGTGTGTGTGTGTGTGTGTGTGTGTGTGTGTGTAAGTGTGTGTAAATTCGAGGTACGTACATGTTTGGGTTCTGAGCCACATTTTAACCTGATACTTGAAAATAGTTAAAGGACATTCTCTGATGGTCACTGTGTTCTATAGTTGACTTCCTTTAATGGATAATGCATTATTACTAAAAGGTTTTCCTCAAAGGATCCTCCAAACCCTAACCCTTTATTAACGAATGGTCGAGTAATAGAATGACTGTGTTGAATCAAAATAGACTCAATCGTTCTGTATCATCGTTCAGATGATCACATCATGAGGTTCCACTGACGGATCTTTAATATATTGGATCATAGAAGCTGTATCGTATCAGCTTTACCACTAAAGTGACCAACCCTAATATAAATGCCTCAGATGTGATTATTCAAACAGTTTATGGTCATGTAAACAGACTCGAGGACAATCAACGTGTTTTTGTCTAATGTTTCGTTGTGTTTTTTTTTTTTTTCCACAGGCCAGCTGTACGGACTGGAGAAGTTCTGGGCCTACCTTAAATACTCCAAAACTAAGACTTTGGAGATCGACCCCAAACTGCAGGAGTACCTGAGCAAGTTCAAGCGCCTGGAGGACTTCAGAATTGACGTAAGTAGAATGTAATGTAATGTGAGTTTAGATTCTGAAAAGACACATTTTAAAACATTCACATCAGTACTTCAGGTTAGAGTTTCTGATTAGACGATCGCATTAGAGTTTGAGGTTTTCATTTTAACTTGTTTTTTTCTGTCTTCATTTTAACAGATGAAGGTACGGTATAACTTTATTTATGCTGGTGTGGGGACATTTCACAGTTGAAAGCAGAGACCTATACAGCAAGTATGTGCAGAGAAACAGGGTAGAATAAAAACAAATGAGGTAAAACATGCAGGACACTGGCCCTCCAGGACTGGAGTTTAACACCTGGGCTGTAATGCATGTAATGGCGTCAGAAAACCCAGTTTCACAGCTTTCACGGGAAGTTTGAAGAATTAAAATTGCATGAAATAGTGAAAAGAGTTAAGGTCATTTGAAATGCACACGCACCACGGTGTCACCGGTGATCCTTATGGTTGTAAAAGGGTTTAAATAATATGTGCCGACACTTGGACACAAGGCTGGTAAGAGTTTAAAGTTGAACATTATTCGTATATTTAGTGTTGGAATGAGTGATTTATTTGCGTAACAAAACCGTCACGGAACAAAAACTCACACCTCATAATTGCTTGGAGCTACTTTGTCTCAAGAGATCAATGGTCGTCACTGCTAACATCTGTGCGCTGCAGCAAACTACTGTCATCAGTTGTTGGGCAGTGTTTGTCGCTGCTACGTGCAGGTGTACAGTTCTTTTAGTATATCTAGTTTTATTTTTAGTGCATTTTAAAGTCAATTTTAGTGTGTTTTTGTGCAGTTCACTCTTATTTTTAGTGCATTTTAGTATATTTTTAAGAGCATTAGTGCATTTTACTTTATTGTTAGTGCATTTTAAGTGAATTTTACTGTATTTTTAAGAGCTATTTAATGTTTTTTAGTACATTTTACTTTTATTGGTTTTTTGTACTGTATTTTTAAGTGAACTTTAGTATATTTTTGTGTATTTTACTCTATTTCTACTGAATTTTATTATATGTATATTGTATATTTAGTGCTTTTAACTCTATTTTTTGTGTATTTTTAAGAGATGTTTAATGTATTCTTAGTGCATTTTACTTTACTTTTCAACTACATCTCTTGTAGATTGCTTCTTTTTGCTTAGACATTTTGAAAGGGGCGTTTTTCCTCCTCCCTTATTGAGTGTTACTTACTGAATATTTTGGTAATTTTGTTAATTTTACTGAATATTTTTGATTTTGTTTAATTTTTTTGTACATATTATTATTTTGTTCATTTTACTGAATATATTTGTTCATTTTACTTAATTTTACTGAATTTTTTTTCTGTGCGCCTTAGCAAACTAATTTAATCAGTTATTGGGCAGTGTTGGCGGCTGCTACGTGCAGGTGCACAGCTGTTAGCAGTTAGCAACGCTAGTGCATTGATTGCTATTGAGAAAAAGTAGCTCCAAGCAATTACGAGGTGTGAGTTTTTGTTTGGGGACAGTTTTGTTATGTAAATAAATCACTCACTGATCCCATACAGACTCATGTGAAAACTAGTGAACTGTCCCTTTAAGGTCCACCCTGGTGTGGAGGTGAACGACTCTGATCTGTGCTTCCTCATTCACAGCCACCAATGGAGGAAGGCCGCAGACGACACTCCTCCAGCGGGGACGGCGGCCGACGCAGACACCCGTCTCAAAACTCCGGCCGCCCCCAGAGCCAGGCCTCCTCGGGCTTTGGCCACGCCTTCACCGCCGCCAAGGATGATGCCAAGCCCTCGTCCCAGAAAAGCTCTTCCTCTTCCTCCGCGACCGTCACTCACCCTGCACCGGACCCTAAGACACTGAAGTAGCTCCACACGCCAACGCAAAAGCTACGGATGAACTCTACCACGTCTGCAAGTCACTACCACCGCTGGGTTTCCATGGGTGCAGGGGGGAGGGGCTACATTTACCTTTTTTTTTCAGCAGCAGCAAGAAGCAATTTTTTTTTCAAGTATTTGGAAGACTTTTTTGGGGGGGTGAGGGATGTATGAGGCAACATGAAATATTATGAAAAGGTCGTCATTGTTTTAAAACCCACAGGATAGAGATGGTCATTCTGGATTTTTCTTTTAGTTATTTAATGTTTTTGTTACTATGCTGACCCCCCCATCTCTTGCCCCCACCCCCCACCCTGTTTTGAGCTGGATGAACAATCGATTCCTCGCCCCTTTGGCCTTTTCAGATTAGTATGGCGTCATCGGCGTACGGTGGAATCGGAGTCTGTCTGTAAAAGCCTCCAAACAAACGGACCAAAAGTGGTTTGAACTGAGTGACGGGAGCTTTTCTGAGAACCCCATTCACCCGCCTCCCCCCTGAAAAATTTATTCACTTCACAGCGGGGACACTAAGGAGGAGGGGAGCGAGGGGTGGGGGATAAAAAGGAAACAAAACAACCAGAACCAAATGTGTGGAGAGTTTGAAAAAAAAAAAAGACCTCAGTCTGGACACTATCGTTAAAAGTTGCCTTATTTTAATGGTTTTACTGCTTCGAACATGTGCCCGCCACCTTATTGTACAGCATTGAAATCACATTATATATATATATATATATATATATATCCAGTCACAGAAGCCGCCAGGTGGCGCTGCGTCTGCCAAAACTCGTCTCACGACTCCGCCCCCTCACCACCACCACCCTTTTTTCCTTCCATCAATTTTTATTATATTAATCCCGTCTTCCAAGTCCAAGCGACATCCGGTCTGTTACAAGTCCACTGATTCTTCCCTTCATCCCCGTGTTTTGTTTTTTTTTTTTTTGCAAGTTGTGGCTTCTTTTTGTGCTGAAACGCTGGAATTACATCACCCCCCCCAACCCACCCCACCCCACCCCACTCTCACCTAAAACAAACAAGAGTTGGTGGGAAAGGAGCGACTTTGACCTTGATTTATGTTGCCCCACCCACCCCACCGAACACCCCTAAACCCCACCCCCCCACCTTCACCTTCCGCTCATCCATCCGATAGACATCCATCCAAATCGTCAGACATTGCTCGGCGATGTTGCGCAGGACTGGAATCATCAAAAATATCTGGATTAACTTGAAGAGCGATGGTTTTGTTGGAAGAGGAGGAGGAGGAGGAGGAAGACGAGGAGCCGTCGCCCTCTTTGTTGAAAGGTGCTCTTTCTTTCTCTGGGTGGAAACTGTGGGGGGGGGGGGTCGTAGCCAGATAGGGGAGGGGTTTGTCAGACATTTTTCTGTGAAGGCCAACCCCCCCTACGTACACACATCTGCTGAACCACCTTTTCCCGACACTTTTCGTGCGGTGGTTGCCGATGGAAACGTCGACCTATGGCCTCGCTGTGGACGAACCCGTTCAGGACGGTGCTTTCTTTGCTTCCGTTTCCCGCCCCGTTTAAACTCTTAATAATAATCTCCTGGATCTTCATCTGCCTCAACGATATCGAGTAGGAGAGGGGGGGGATGTATTTTAATTTTTGTTTTTCTTACCCCTTCTGCTAATGTAAATGTGAATTTTGACAGATGAAGAGAATTGATTTCAACTCCTCGACTCCCTGTTGCTTCTCGTTTTACTGTTCATAGGACAGATTATGAATTTGCCTTACGATATATGTATGTATTCTTCAACTTTTTTTTTTTAATGTCTCATGATTATCTGTTAATGCTTTATATTTTCCATTTGCAGTGTTTCTAAAGCATCGTTTTTACGGCGGTCGATCGGTGAGGTGGGATCATTCGTCAGGGTGTTGTGAAAAACAAAACAAAAAAACTCCCACAAACATCAAAACATCTGTGGGATTTTTTTTTCCATCAATCTGGAACATTGTGACGCAACACAAAAGGGAACGTTTGGTTTGACATCAGGGTTTTTAAGTTGGAATCACAGTTAACTTTTTTTTTTTGGTTTAATTTTCATTTTTTGGGGGAACTAAAGACATTTGCCAAGAAACACAAATGTGATGAGTTGAACTAATTCTAAATAAAATTTTCTGCCAGTTAAAGTGTTCATAGTTTGGGATTAAATTCTCCTTTTAACACCAAAAATATTGGTGGAGCAGATAACTGCATACACACCCACATGTCCTCTTCCAGCTCCACTCTTCAAAAACTGGTGCCACAAAATTCCAAGATCACGGCCCAAAAATGAGTTTTTCTTTAACTCATTGACTGTTCAGAATAAAATTGTAACATCGCGCTGAATTCACAGGGATTGGCTGAATTTCCATTGAAGTTGAAAATCACAACATCATGAAATTCTGGAGGTTCTTACAGAAATGTGTAACATTGATTCTTGTTAAGGGAATAATCTTCTATGAAATTCCATCGTGGTTTTAGAATTTTATATCCTAACTACTGGAATTAACAGGTTATGAAAATAACATTTTCACATACAGTAACTATAATAACAATAATGGGTTGGATTTATATAATGCTTTTTTCTCCACTCAAATTATTCATTATTCATTCACTCTCACATGCTCCCTCTGGTGGTGGTAAACTACATATGTATCCACAGTTGCCCTGGGGCAGACTGACAGAAGTGTGGCAGCCATTTTGTGCCTAAGGTTGCTCTGACCGCCACCAAACATTCATACACCACTGTGAGTGACACTGGAGGCAGGAGCGTGAAGCGTCTTTGCCCAAGGACACAACAGGCCGACTAGGACAGAGCAGGATTCGTACCACCAACCCTTCAGTTACTGGTCGACCCACTCTATCAACTGAGCCATGGCCGCCCCAACCATATTCAGTGAACAATCAATAGTTGTTTCTATTAGTTTCTCGTAAAACAATAGTGATATTCCTAAAATTTTGACAAAGTATATTTGCGTTTTGAACGTGTTTCCGTCGACGGTTGTCCTCGGCAGGAGAGTCGTAAATCAAATATCCCTCCAGTTTTCACTGTTGGTAGATGAACCCCTTCTATATGGTTTATATTACGCTGCATTTCTCTGCTGTTTTCTGTCTCTAAAATGACACCATTTTCCTCTGTCCATGTGTATCGCACTATTTTCACTCAGAGAAGTGATCATGTGACCATGTGCATTACATCCTGTGATGTATAATTTCCATTGCACTTTTGCGATATATTAGAATATCAAAATGACTGAAAAACCACCTCATGAAACCGTAAAACCATTATCGATATCGGAGTGTTTTTTTTAAATCCAGCTGTTTCCATTACCAGTTTTTTTATAGCGATATTTACTTTTTGTGAATTTCCAAGGGTAATGGAAACACAGCTAGTGTTGTACAAGTATCAACATGTTGTATCTGAAGAACTGTAATAGATACAGATGTGTATTTGGTACCAAAATATCCACTAGATCCAACTTTATATTCAACTGCAGTACATTTATGAGGCTGAAAATGAATGCATTTCCAGTTATTAAGCGAAGAACACATTTTAGGGCGGACATTTTGAATTTTGTGGTTGCCATCTTGGAATTTTGCGGAGTGGAGTTTGAAGAATATTTGATGCTTGTATGACAGTGAATGATTGTTTAATTATCTGCTCCACTATATAATATCCTTCAGTCTTAATACATTTGTGGATATTCTGTAGCTTTGGAAAAAAGAAAAAAAAAAAAAAAGTCTGGATTGACGAACTCTTACTGTCAAACAGTTTAACCACATTTTAGTGAAAGTTGTCAAATGAAGAGGCTGAAGAAAAAAAGCCTCAAATGTTTTTCTTTTTTTGTGTAAAACTCAGCAGGTGGATGTCGGAACAGTCCTGTCAGTGTTTATTTTTCTTCCTTAGAATGGACGGGGACAGGGGAAATATTCACAAAACTGCAACTGCTCTTTTTTTCCCCCTTTAATGTCTTGTTGTTTTCACTTCAGGGAGATTTGGGTCAAATTCGAACGTTGAAATATCCAATTGTTTACAAGGTTTAACGACAAAAAAACAAAACACGAGCTACGGAATATGTAGAAAAACCGATTCTATGGGGGCTGTGGCCACCAGGAGCCCCCCCCCCCTTCCAGTCTCCCTTCCCAAATGTGATCATCGTCTGCTTCTCCCTGTTTGGCTTCAAGGCAGGATTTAAAGGGACAGTTCAGTGTTTTTCAGATGAATGAGTTTGTCATCAGTGTCTTTACTCTGGTGCACCCACACTGACTTACCCCCCACAGTGTCCTGTGAGCCCAGTTCTGGTCTGGTTTTGGTCAAAGCGGAAGTAGTCCCAGCAGGTTTCCTGGGGTCAACAAAATAAAAACGTGTATTTGAACAAGTGATTTATTTGCACTCACTTTTTTCTGAGTTTTTTTCATTTACGCAAAACATAGACATTTTCCCAACGGAAAAACTCATTCGGCTTCACTTCCTGTCCTCCATCTGAAAATGACGCTCTGACTATATAGTTATGCGACGTCACGTGAAAACAAACAATTGAGAGAAAGTAGGTCCAACCACTGAGGTGTGAGTTTTTATGTAAATAAATCACTCATTCCAACACATACTGTTTTGAGAAGAAACACATTTTAGTTTCTTGACCCCAGGAAACCTGCTGGGACTTCTTCCACTTTGACCAAAACTGGACCAGAACTGGACTCAATGGAAACTGTGGGGGGTGAGTCAGTGTGGGTGCACCAGAGTAAAGACACTGATGACAAACACATTCATCTGAAAAATACTGAACTGTCCCTTTAAGGTGGTTTGGTTTGGTAGTTTAAAAAATAAAATACAAGCACCAGAACTGCTGCTAGCTCTCCAAGCAAACTCCAGAGGGCGCTGCTGAACCCTCCGCTCTGTCAGTTTGACATGGACTATCCAGGCCCCAGGGCCGGAACAATGAACGACGGATGTGGAAAAAGGAAGAAAAAAGGACCCGACTGGGGTTTGTGGTGCCGTTCTGAGGTTAATATGGCTGGTTCTGATGTCTGGAGACTGAAATACAAAAAAAAAACTAAAGGACAAAATTCCATAAAGCCATATGAATAAGAAGAAGCTGTATATGAACCATTAAAACATGTTAATAGTTCATTGCATTACAGTATCCTAGGCTTATCATGAGGAAAAAAAAGCTGAAAATGAGACAAAAAGGAACAAAAAAATATATAAAATGGAAAAATGTAAAATACTTGAATGAGATCTTGTATTATAACATTTAATATTCATAATATCTGCTTTGTAGGCTGATGTGATTCGCTATTAGTGTTATTTGTAATTTGTAGTAATTATGCTTTTCCTTAATAAAGAAAAAAACACAAAACGGACAAAAAAACCCTAAAATCCTGGCTGTTGTTGTGACTTTTTGTGTCCAGAGTGAATGATTTTAAATTTTATTTTTTAAGGCTTTTCAGCAGAACAAACATTTTCTCTAAATATGAACTTTTACAATGACATGGAATTTGAACACAGAAATAAATGCAGGTATGCGAGTCGGGTCAAAGGTCATGTGATGTTCATAAAGACCACTGACTACTTCTCAAAAATGGGTCCGTCCTTTTCAAATATATTTCTTGTGGGCGGGTCAGTTAAAAAAGCGGTCGGTTGTGGGTCGTTTCTACATCACTGCTGGGACCTGTGCTCCACCTCTGCTGGGTGGGTTCTCCCTTGCTCACCTTCAGGGCTGGTTCGTTGTCACCTCTAGGGGTGAGAGTGGGGGTGGGGGGGGGTGGTTTGGACCCATCTGTGCAGCGTCTGCTGGTGGGCCGAGCCCTCTTTGGGGGGGGGGTGTGGCTGTGCCCCCCCCCCAAGTCTGTCTTCTTGGGTCTCATTTCTTTACCCTGTTTCTCCATGAAAGTCAAAAATGTACTGTTGGGGCGGGGCTACCTTTCAGTTGTTTTAGGGGAGGCGCTCTATCCCACAATTTGAGAACCTCTGATTTAGCACATTTAATGTCTGAAGCACATACTTTCTAAAAAAAAAAAAAACCCCACTAAAAACAAAGTATAGAGCATTGTATTTAATGACCAGATGTGGAAATTAAAAATAGTCTTAAGACAAGACTTCATTAAAATGTTTTAATAAAGAATCCAGTTGATAGATTTAACAGTAAAATACAAATTACAACAGAATTAGTTTGAATTAAAAGTATCTTTAAACATTCAAGTCGTGATAAAAACCATGACAGGCCTTTTCTAAGCCAAAGACACTTTCAATATTTGTCTGTGTGATCAAAGTGCAAATGTAGACGTTTGTTCAGAGCAGAAAGTAAAGGAAGGTGAATCTGAAACTCTGAGTTTAACGTCTGACTGGTGCAGAGAGCATTATTAAAAAATCATTTAATGTGCAATATTAGTTTCTACAGCTTAATACACTGTTAACATGTTTATAATACACTAATTACTATGTAATATAGGATATGAGAAGATGTGTTTTAATGCATTTATACACCGTGTGCAATCATTATGTTAATTGTATTTTTCAGAATTTAATTATTTAATAACAAAGCTCAGTTTCCACATTTGTATTTTTTCTATTTGAAGTTCTAATTCGCAGTAAACTTTGGGAATAAAGACACGTTCAGACCTGCAGGTCTGTCAAAGTGCAAGAAAAGCCTATTTTAGCTTTTCACGATTGTCTTAATTATTATTAAAATCATATTATTTTTACGGTGGATGAGGACATTTGGGGCTCGGTCCTCACTGGCCTTTCTTGGGTGCGTCAGGGATGCTCTCCATCAGGGGGGTGAAGCTGGTCAACAGGGTGTGACGCTCATACTGCTTCGTCTGTCGGAATTTGGCGTCAGTGCCATGCAGCCTGTCCAGAACACCCAACACCCCAAAACACTGGTTAAACCTGGAACAGAAGAACATGTGACGTGAACTATAGCATTTACTGAAAAAGGTGAAAGATGAGTTTGACAAAAAATGGACATCAAATATGTGACAGCACACATTCGTATAGAGTCAGAATCGTTTATTCATATTAAGGATGTCAAATTATGGCATTAATTAACCTTTATAAACCTGCAGGGGCACTGGCTCTCCCATTTTCCATGTGTCAGACTCATGACTCACAAACATAATTTGAAAAATGTACAGTTTTTAATGTAGTAATTCCACAAATGGAATAACCCACAAGCATAATAAAAAAGATAGTGCCAATGTCTGCACATCCAGACCTCACAGCTGTGATGTCCCAATAGATCATAAAGTCAGAATTGAAATCCACTGAGAATTGACGGAGAAGTGATTTTAGTGAATTGTGGACGATGACTGATGAAGTACGGTGGCAATAGGCCGCTTTTTTGTTTTTGATTTATTTCAGTGTAAAAAAAAACAACACAAAGATACCATGGTTCAGGAGGTAGACAGAAGGAAAAAACAAAAACAGACAAATAAATTAGACACACAAGATATTTACACTGAAGATAACACTCAAAGTATTGATAGTGGTCCAGACATGAATTACATTAAGACAAGACAACAAAACAACAACAATTGTAAAATGAAGCTCATGATGACTTCGTCCGTTTGAGCTAAAAAGCTGTTCTTTTTCTAACTTCGTTCTGTGTTTCACTGTGGTTCTGTGGGAATGGCTTCAGGTGAAACCGTTGGGAGCCTAAGTGACGCGATTCTATTTCCGGTCGATTTCCGGGCAATGGGACCCAAGTGCCGTAAAAAAAATGAACGCGAGTCAATGGAGGGATAAAAGTAATTTTCTGATCCTGTTTGAAATGTGCTACCGTTTTCACATATGATGTGTGTGAATTTTAAAGATCCATTTTCACATTGAGAAAGCACTCACTTTGGACAGGCATCCAAAGTTACGTTAGGTTTTATGTCAGAGTAAGTAATGGACTACAACGTTCGTCTCACAAATATGACGTCATCACCAAGCTTCACCATCAAACTCTTTGAAAATGGCTGTGACTTTGGCGAGCTTCACCTCCTTCTTTCAGGACGAAGGCAAGAGCATCAAACGTGGAGAAAACCACTTTAAATCGGGGCATGTGGAAAGTGGCAGCTACTCCGGGGGAGAGATAGTTGGTCGAGTGAGAGCCAGCATGCGGGACAAGCTCTCGTCAGCCGGGAAGCGGTAGAGGGAACATGTGGAAATGGTGTTGTGATTACACCGAGACACAAAGCACACAGGCATTTTCAAATGAAAAATAGATAAGGTGGTATACGGTTTAGAAAAGTTTGCAGGGAAAGATTCTGCTGTGACGTCAGCTATGCGACGTCTGATATGTAGTCCAAACAGAGTCCAAATAATGACATATTTTTACACGATAATAAAAAACAAAACACGTATCAAAGAAACTCCAAACGCACATCACCCCCCACCCTATGTGCATAGTGTGCATGGGGGGTAAACACGCTCAGGCAGACGCGCAGGTCTGTGCCAGTTGTTATCGGCCAGCAGTCTCTGATGGACCGTGTCGCAGTGAATGTGACGTCAGTGTGTAGGTGACGTGTAAGTTTGTGCGACGGAGAGAAGCATAATAATAAAAGATGTCGAAACATGTGCGCAACGAACTTAGCAATGCTAAACTGTTCTACGCAGCTTTGTCCAGTTATTTAGCATTCGGCCCAGAAAGTGTTGTTAATAACATGCAAAGCCATAATTAAATGTGCAAGTCTGCACGAGCCAGTTGGACAAAGTTCTCCCTCTTCCTTTCTGATTTTCTGCGGCCCGGACTTCTAGACGCCGGTTACCAGCAAACGAGCCAAAGACTAACCCACTAAAGCAACCCTCCCAACTACGGTTCGGAGTGTGAGTCCTGCAGGGAAAGAAAGGTAACACAGTGAAGGTCCTGGAGCGGAGACTCCGGGTGGCTGTGTGTGGTACTGACGGTAAGGACCCCTCCTCCTCTGCTTCAGATACTATTCAGGACATCCTCACACATCAACCACAAACACCGAGTTACAGCTGAACTGATGTGATGGTTTACCCCCCCCCCCCCCGCTGTTAGATGAGTTCAGACAGGGGGAGAACGACGATGTGGACGGTGAGACCGGATCCGACATCCTCAGTATGGATGACATGGAGGAAGGAGAGGAGGGCTCTACCTTCCCCACACAGACCCCTCAGCTCAACCCAGGCGCATGCGCAGGTGGGTAACAACCTCTACGAGCAGGTCCGGACTAGCACACGGGACAACCGGGACTTTTCTGGGTCTGCCCCAGGCATTAAAACATTACAATAACCACTTTTTTAAACCAATTTTTAAAACTACTATCTACTAACTTTTAGTAGACTGAAACTACACTAAAACTAAAATTATTTAGATGACTAAATTGGGACTGAAATTACGTTTTCGTCATGAGACTAAAACGTTCATTCGGTCAGTGGTCTTCAGCCCTGGTCCTTAAGGTCCACTGTCCTGCATGTTTTAGATGTCACCCTGCTCCAACACACCTGATTCAAATGATCAGCTCATCAGCAAGCTCTGCTGATGTGCTCTTGAGCAAGGCACTACAGTGGCATTTTTTATTTAGTGGTTTTGAATCTTAACAGTTAATATAATAAAGGTATTTGCCTTGATGTATCTGTGGTTTTTGTTCTGCTTTAATTATGCACCGCTACTTTAACACAATAGTGTCTTAATAAAAGCATAGCTGTTAATTAGAGTGAATGAATTGGTGAACTCTTATGTGTATTACACACGGGACGACTGGGAGTTTTCCAGGTGGCCTGCCTGGTCGATACTAAAAGGCTTCCCCCTGTTGACTGTTTCCTGGGGTTACAGGCTTCAGTTTGCTATGAAACCACAGAGATTTTCCTTTTGTTTTTTTTTGTTTGTCTGTACATCTGTCTGTCTCTGTTTGTCAGCAACTTTATGCAAAAATTACTGGACCAATTTCCATGATATTCCTTTATCATGGAATGCGGTAGCATAATATTCTAATTCTGTGGGACTTGGTGCCTCCAAGACATCTGGTGCCCTAGGCGACCGCCTAGTCTGACTATGACTAACGCCTGTACTGACAGCCATCAACACGCTAACCACAAAATGGAAATAATAATATTGAAATAACATATAGAATGTAGTGTTATGTAATTACATATTCATATTTTCTTTTTTCATGGTGTCATTAGGTTGATTAGATGGATGTTAGCGCTATTTATCATTGATGCTAGTCTGGTAAGCTAATGTGTTAGTTAATGCATTTCAGTGGACATAATAATTATCCTTATCTTACTGTCAAATATGGACCAGGATCCTCTTTATGTTTTGATCCATTCACACTGAAGTGTTTTATCTTTAGGGAAATAATGGAAGGTCTGTCCACGCTACTATTTTTTTCTTTTTGAAGATGGACATTTGGAGACGCAGCAGTGAGGCGCCATTGCCGTTAGGAAAGTGTTTTGCATAGACAAGTGTAGTGTACCTCTGAACGTCTTGAATGTTCTGGGTGAATAAGGCCAATGGACGGCACTGACCTGAGGTGGTGGAAGTCGTGGAACTCTGGGGAGGGCAGGAAGGGCAGGTGGTATCCGCAGTGGGAGATGGTGGTGCTGACCAGGGCCAGGCAGTACCACATGCAGGTGGTGGACACGTGGGAGCCCAGGAGCACAGGTCCGATGGCCACAGGCAGCATGTTGGAGATCTGACAGCAGAGGACATAAGACAAGGCTGATGCTTTTCCATCCTTCACAGATCCTGGGACAGTGAAAGTGGAACATAAGTGAACTCACCATATGCTCCAGAGGATGGGCGTAGATGGACACCACACCGATGGGGGCGGTCCACTCATGGTGCTGTTTGTGGAAATGCTTGTAGAGGCTTGGATGGTGAAACAGTCTGAGAAAAAAGTAGAACGAAGCAACTGTTTCTTTTCAGCACTTTTCATTTGTGCCACCAGATGGCGGTAGTGTACTAATACTGGACCACAGTGGAGCTGCTTTAACCCATAAAGGCCCAGTGGTACTTCTGTAGTTTCTCTACTTAACCTTCCTTAAATAATTTAGCATCATTTATTGTAAAATTACCTTCTGTAATTTAGCTTTTTTCATTCATTTTCCTATATTTAATTTACTGACCATATAAATGTTCAGAAAAGCTCAGTAAACAAAAACATCAGAACAAATGAAACACAAAACTGAAGGAAAAAGTTTCTGATGTTGTAAGTCAGAGGCGTTCCTTAAAGCAGGGGTCTCAAACATGTGGACCGGGGGCCAAACGCGGCCCCTGGGATGGAGAACATAATAATGTATTAAATAGCTCCATATTTTCTTCTGATTTTTTCTTTGTCTATAAATGATAACTTCAAATGTTTGCTATTGTTTTACTGCAAAAAATAATATTACATTCTGAAAATATTTACAAACTATCCTGGAACAATAACCTGAAAAACAGGAACAACCTGAAATTTCTAAAGAAAATTACACAAAATTTGAACTATTTATTAAGTGTGAAGTGTCTTTGTAGAACTGACCCATAATAAAACACATGGACTAAGGATAAATAGAGGAAGAATATTGTTAAAGTGCTCTTATTTTGCTTATGAAATTTAACTTGTGGATAATTTATAAAACTCTTCATAATTTAATGATGCACTCAAACAATGACAGTAATTTGGAGGTTATTATGTTTTCATTTTACAAATCAGACTGAATGTGGAAAATGTCCACAGTCCTCTGGTGTCTCCTACCAAGCCAAGGCATTTCACACACGTGCCAGAGGATTTTTCTGGAACATCTGATACGTTAAGACCAAGTTCTGCCGCTGCTCTACCAGTTTTCCATAGGGAAGTTCAAGGAATATCCTCTGGCTTTTGCCGATGTTGACTTTTATCCTCAGATTGTCTCTGCACATACGACAGTGGTCATTTACAGACAACACAGCGGTGCGTTCAGGTGCAGCCGTACTGTGGTGCGTTCAGGTGCAGCCGTACTGTGGTGCGTTCAGGTGCAGCCGTACTGTGGTGCGTTCAGGTGCAGCCGTACTGTGGTGCGTTCAGTTGCAGCCGTACTGTGGTGCGTTCAGTGTTCAGGTTGCAGCTGTACTGTGGTGCGTTCAGGTGCAGCCGTACTGTGATGCGTTCAGGTGCAGCCGTACTGTAGTGCGTTCAGTGTTCAGGTTGCAGCCGTATGGTGCGTTCAGGTGCAGCCGTACTGTGGTGCGTTCAGGTGCAGCCGTACTGTGGTGCGTTCAGGTGCAGCCGTACTGTGGTGCGTTCAGGTGCAGCCGTACTGTGGTGCGTTCAGGTGCAGCCGTACTGTGGTGCGTTCAGGTGCAGCCGTACTGTGGTGCGTTCAGTTGCAGCCGTACTGTGGTGCGTTCAGGTGCAGCCGTACTGTGGTGCGTTCAGTTGCAGCCGTACTGTGGTGCGTTCAGGTGCAGCCGTACTGTGGTGCGTTCAGGTGCAGCCGTACTGTGGTGCATTCAGGTGCAGCCATACTGTGGTGTTTGTTTTGATGGTGGTCTGCTGCAGTATGGCTCTACTTCCTGCTGTCGCTCTGAGCTACGTCACAGTTTGAGTTCAACGTAAGTGTGCGTCAGTCACAGACAGATTCTTCATCTAATCACATGCAAGGATTTTAGATAAGGCCCCTCCTTTGAAAACTGATTGGTTGTGGGAGGGTCCCAGATGATATGATACCAGATGGGGACAATCGGGTTAATGACATATAGCACATACACAAAAAAAAGTTAGCTTTTGAACATACCTCTGAGGAAGTGGTCGCTGCAGACACGTGCATTAGCATTAGCATTAGCATTAGCAGACTCTGCTCCTCCTGACCCTTTTTACTGTATTTGTCTGTCAGCTTTTTCCATTTCTCAACTTTGTGAATGACAATCTTTGGTACTCTAAAAAAAATGCTTTTCCTTCTCTCAGAACGGTTGCCACACTCGGCTTCACTTCCTGCCGTCCATCTGAAACGTGAAATCAACCAATTCCCTGGTGTCACCTGTACCTGTGTGAGTAATAAAACAGAAGTTCTTCCAAGATGCTGAAGATGGCGAGCTCCGTCAGGGCCCAGTGAAAGGTGGGCAGCTCGGGTCCACAGGGGTTTCCCCTCCAGCTCATTATGGAATAAGCCACCACCACCATGGGACCAGAGATGAAGACGTGGTTGAAGAGGACCGTCTTCAGTGCGTGACGGAGTTTAGCTGGATCCACCTGAGGACGGAACCAGATGAGATTTAAGCACATATAGAAGGTGATATGAAGGTGTTTAAAATGTTTAAAATATGTTTAAGAAAAAATAAATCTAAAAACAATTAAGATTAAAGACAGGTGGGGGGGGGGCAGCTGCTTTTCAGTTCTTTTACTTTGAAAAGCTCTGATGTAGTGTATTTAAATATTTATGCTGCTATAAATGAGTGTTGACATGAAGACAAATGTTCCTGTGTATAGGTCAAATATTAATGTTTAATCCATAAACTGTTGTTGCAACTGTACGAGTTCATGACCTCTGTGTGTTTGTGTTTATGAACCTTTGTACAGTTACAGACCGCTGCTGTAAAGTTATCTTATCAAAGTACATGTTTATGAAGGAACTGTTGTATACGTTTGTCCAGTCGCACATGTAAATATAGGAATGTAACAGAGAGAATGTTTTAATAATAACCTGTGATTTTAAATAGAGAATACATTTCCAAGTGATTCAGAATCATTTACTCAATTTGCTTCAGGTCAAAATTGGATAAAATGGAAAACGGCTTTTATCCGGGTTTTTTTTTTTTTTTTTCTATTAGTCATTTAAACACAAAAAGGAAAATTGAAAAAACACATCACTATCTGTTTTTTTGTTTTTTTCATTTTAGTTTTGGAAACAAATAATGAAAAAACGAGTTGTTGTTTCATTGTCTTATTTTCAGTTTTATTTTGAAAATCGAATGAACAAATGATATACGGATTCAGAATCCAGGATCTCTTCCAGATCTTCACCACAATCTAATTGATTGGTCCTTATGTCATCCCCAAGCTATCCTTAAAGTTTCACTGAAATAATCCATCCATACGTATTTGAGTAATGTTGTACAAAGACAAACAGCAAGTATTCAGAGAATGTTTAGGGTGAATGTAAACAGGCCCACTGGGGGGGGGGGGGGGGGGGCTTATCTGCCTTGAGTGTTTTTCTAGTTACATGTTTTACCAGTTCTTCCAGGTGGATTGGTCTTTTTTACACACAGAGGTGGAATGCAGAATACTATTTTAATAGAAACATGCCGAAAGAAAAAAGCAAAAAGAGGGAATTAAAGGTAAAGTACGAAGTACGATCAGAAGTTTGTGTCAAACTGGAATAAACTGAGTGGAGACAAAACTAAATATATAATTCAGTTTAAAAAAACAGGTATAAAGAATTGATTCTGGTGAAGTACAGTAGTTAACAGTGACGCACAGGCTGACCCCAAGTGAGTGGGCGCCTGAGGTCACCTGAGGTCATTGAAAAATATTTTGAATGATATTGAGGTCGCGGTGGGTGAACATTAAAATAATTTGGTAAATAGGAAATAAACAAACATCCAAACAAAAACACTAAGGTTTGGACACATTGGCTGAGATTTTTAAAGATGATGAGCGGCTCCCAGTGTTTTTGTTTCCATGGAAACCAGGTTCAAATGTGTCTTTGGGTGTTACAGGTTTAGATGCTGCGTTAACGTTGATAACTTTTAAATGATGAAGAAGAACAAATATATTTATAAACATATTAACTTACAAACAATGACATGGAATTTAAACACAGAAAGAAATGCAGGTATGTGAGTAAGGTCAAAGGTCATGTGATGTTCAGGTATGTGAGTAAGGTCAAAGGTCATGTGATGTTCAGGTATGTGAGTAAGGTCAAAGGTCATGTGATGTTCAGGTATGTGAGTAAGGTCAAAGGTCATGTGATGTTCAGGTATGTGAATAAGGTCAAAGGTCATGTGATGTTCAGTTGTGTGAGTAAGGGCAAAGGTCATGTTATGTTCAGGTGTGTGAGTTAGGTCAAAGGTCACGTGATGTTCAGGTGTGTGAGTAAGGTCAAAGGTCATGTGATGTTCAAGTATGTAAGGTCATGTGATGTTCAGGTATGTGAGTAAGGTCAAAGGTCATGTGATGTTCAGGTGTGTGAGTAAGGTCAAAGGTCATGTGATGTTCAAGTATGTAAGGTCATGTGATGTTCAGGTGTGTGAGTAAGGTCAAAGGTCATGTGATGTTCAAGTATGTAAGGTCATGTGATGTTCAGGTATGTGAGTAAGGTCAAAGGTCATGTGATATTCATAAAGAACAGTTACTACTTTTTAAAAATGTGGGTCCAGAAGTGGGTCGGGTCCGTCTTTTTCGAATATATTTCTTGTGGTCTGAGTTGCAGGAGGGTTCGTTAAAAATGGTCGGTTGTGGGTCGTTTATACATCGACGCATCGCTGCATGGAAGTGATTAGAGCATGTCTTCTTCAGCGACACCAAACTCTATTTTTAGACATAAATATTTTTAGAGATCAGTAACTGTGGACACACTATCTGAGGACATGAAGACCTCAGGACACTTGGCTTTGTCTTTAGGGCGACAGACCTACACACACACACACACACACACACACACACACAGAACTACATAAACACATATACACCCACAGTCCTAGAGTCTCCTCGTGGGCGGGGCAACTGTCTGTCTTCAAGCTCCGCCCCCTGTCTCTTCAGGACATTTGAGCAGAGACAGCTGCAGTGTACTCAGTAAAGGCTGGTGTTTATCTGTGGTTATCAGATGCACACAGCAGACTTTGGACAGACGGACAAATGGACACGTCATGTCAGTAGGACTGAGGTGAAACATGTTTGTGCAGATTTTCATCTCATACAAACACACAACAATCATGTGGCTCCAGTGGTTCTGTCTGTGATCTAACTCATAATATAAGTGGAACAGGAGTGTTCACCTCATGTCATCATTCAGGCACACGTCCAGAAGCCAATGAAAATACTGTTAGATGTGATGGATTTATTGCGTGTCATAATACACGAGGCTATAGATGTGTGTGAGCTCTGATTAATCAATAAAGGTTTGAAGTTCAGACAGTTCTTATGGTTTAACCCTTAGAACAGGTGTCCTCATGTCCAGTGTCCTGTAGGTTTGACACATTTATTACCTCCACCAACGAGGACGTTATGTTTTACGTCACATTTGTTTGTCTGTCTGGTTGTTTGTTTGTCAGTAACATAACTCAAAAAGTTATTTATGGATTTTAATGAACCTTTCAGAGATGAAAGGGTCCGCTCCTCCTCCACTGCTCTCCTCTCCACGTCCACAGTCAAAATGGTCACGATGGGGGCCATAGCATTCAGCCATTCTGCCCCTAAACTCTGGAACTCCTTACCCACTCACCTCCGTCAAATAAACTCTCTGGACACTTTCAAATCTCAAATCAAAACATACCTCTTCAGAGCTGCCTATTCATTGTAATTTTTAACTGTATTTTTAATCTGTTTTTTATGTAAGGTGTCGTTGGGAGTCTTGAAAGGCGCCATCAAATAAAATGAATTATTATTATTATTATTATTGATAATGTGTCAGGAAGAACGCATTACATTTTCAGTTTTACAAACGCAGCATGTGCTTGTAATTTTTGAAGTCATAATTTTTCCATCCGTATTCTGATGAATAAAATACACACAATATATTTAATGCACAACTGCAGACAAATACACATGGGTATTCAATCTGTTTACATCAACATATGAATAGTTATGTAACGACATATGTTTAAAACATAGTGTTTACAGCCTGTAACTCACCGGGTTGTTCTTGTCCACCTGGATGCGGTACCGGGTGATAAATGAGGGTTTACCAGTGGTGTCCACCAGCAGCAGCAGAGCATTGGCCCCCCAGAAGGCGACAGTAGGGATCAACATGGTCCCTGTGGAGAACCACAAAAGTACAAAACCAGTCCTGAAGAATGACACTGGACCAGGGGCGTCAGGGCCCGCATTCAGCCTAATATGGGATAAAGTGGGCCACACCAGTAAAATAATATAAATAACTGGATAAAATTATAATGTTAAATCCAAACTTTTCTGTGTTTTTGAGGATAAATATTCTATAAATAAAATAAAAAAATAAAATTCCATCATGAAAACGCTTACATGTACAAACTGTACTTCAACATAACATGACCCAATATTAACCTGAACATTTTTAAGAAAAAAAAACAGTGGATTTATAAACACACACAACATTTAGTAACATTCAGAATATTGGTCAAATACATTTCAGGTTATTCACATTTTTTGTAAGACGCTAGTCTTTTTTATTTTCCTTTTTTTTTTGCACGAAACAAATAATGAAATTTGCATTTTTCATAATTTATTGTTCATTATTATTACAGTTGATCCATTTTAGATTGAACTGATGTCAAATAATGTTAACTTCCTTAATTATTAATATATTCTGTGTTATTTTTGGACTTCACAAATTCATCCCAGGGGCCAGATTGGACCTATTGGCGGGCCGATTCTGGCCCCGGGCCGCATGTTTGACACCTCTGCAGTAGACATTTATACAAACAGTTTGAACAGCAGCAGAAAAAAATATGCACAAACTTCATTGTATCAGAACATACTTTGTCCTCAGGAGAGATTTAAAGATGGTTTTTTTTTGGAACATTTTTAACATGTTGCTTGAAAACCTCTTCATGATCATTATCACTGAAGTAGAATGTTTTAAATGTTTTAAATGTTTTAGTCCAGTTGAGAGGAAAACTCTGGACACTCATTGTTCTGATCATCTTTACACTTATTGATTTACTAATACACCCTCAGTGACCCAGGTTCTGTTTGGTCTAGAACTATTTTCATTAACGTTCATTAATCAGAAGCAGTGTTGTGTGTCAGGACTGGTCACATGATCTGGAGTCCAATCAGTGTAAGAGCTGATCATTAATAATAGAAAAGGCTTCAGTGGAACCAGAGAGAAGACACACATGGTTCTGTTTTAACCTATGTACGGACTCAGTGTAACCTATGTACAGACTCAGCGTAACCTATGTACAGACTCAGCGTAACCTATGTACAGACTCAGTGTAACCTATGTACGGACTCAGCGTAACCTATGTACAGACTCAGCGTAACCTATGTACAGACTCAGTGTAACCTATGTACAGACTCAGCGTAACCTATGTACAGACTCAGCGTAACCTATGTACAGACTCAGTGTAACCTATGTACGGACTCAGCGTAACCTATGTACAAACTCAGCGTAACCTATGTACAGACTCAGTGTAACCTATGTACAAACTCAGCGTAACCTATGTACAGATTCAGCGTAACCTATGTACAAACTCAGCGTAACCTATGTACAAACTCAGCGTAACCTATGTAGAGACTCAGCGTAACCTATGTACAGACTCAGTGTAACCTTTGTACAGACTCAGTGTAACCTTTGTACAGACTCAGTGTAACCTATGTACATACTCAGTGTAACCTATGTACAGACTCAGTGTAACCTTTGTACAGACTCAGTGTAACCTATGTACAGACTCAGTGTAACCTTTGTACAGACTCAGTGTAACCTATGTACATACTCATTGTAACCTATGTACAGACTCAGTGTAACCTTTGTACAGACTCAGTGTAACCTACCTATAGCATATTTCTAGATTTCTAAAATAGATTTGCTGTCACATATAATAATAATATTACTGGTAAATCTGTGCATCATTCGTTCATTCATTTTTCAAAATAAAAGCAAAAATAAGACAACGAAAAAACAACTCGTTTCTTCATTATTTGTTTCCAAAACCAAAATGAAAAAACAGATAACGATGCAGTTTTCCAGTTAAATGAATAATAGAAAAAATAGATAACAGCTGTTTTCCATTTTATCCAATTTTGACCTGAAGCAAATTGAGCAAACTGGAAATGACCTTTGACCCACAATGACTGCAGATATGACCACAGAAAAAACTGGTGTTAAATCAGACCATAGTGAATGTTGGAGACAAATTAAACTTGAGTCATTTTCATGAATATTTGGAGCTTGAATAAGTCTGATAAATGTTTAAAACCGTTTTTAGAATATTTATAATTTGGATGTGCAGATTTAGAATGATGTTGTGTACAGGGCTCTACGCTAACTTTTTCAACTTTTCCAGGAGCACACGTGCCCCTAAGTTAAAAAATTTAGGAGCACACAAAAAAAATAGGGGCACAAGTAGGTTTTAGTTTAAATGTTTATTTATTTACAGTGCAGTACTTACGCACAGATACCAACATTGTTGAATGACTGCTGTCATTTGTGTTAATTTAGAGCAGACCATAACATAACTTTGTATTATGGGATGCTTTGTCCTTTGATACATTTTAGAACGTTGTATTGGCTGCCTTGTTATTAGATCCATTTTAGAATGATTAACCCTTTCAATATGTGCCGTGTTCGTCTCTATGTGGAGCTGTTCACACACTTTTCATTCATTTCTAGTAGGTTTTCATTAACTCCTCAGGTCTGTGTGTCTTATTGTTGCTGTAAGAAGCACTCGCACATGTGTGACTGTTTTGTTTTCCTCGATCGCATGATGAAATATTTGCTGCAAATGTGAGTGAAATGGGCGCACTGTAGAACCCTGGTTGTGTATGTTGAGTTTTGTCAGTGGGTTTCAGTAGGTTTTACTGTTTGTCGTTTGGTGAACAGCAGTGACCTGATGGTTATAATGATGAACAGCTGATACGCTTTAGTTTTTACCTTTGGAGTTTTTTTGTATTAAGAGGATCTGATATAAACAATGGGGAGATGTTGGACATGATGACGAGTCACAAACCTTAAGACTGCCCACAGGAAAAATGGCTTTAATTAATTAATCTGTCAAACAAAATGGTGCCACTGTAATGACCTTCAGTCCAGTGGACATGTTTGTTTCAGTTGTTAAGATTCATTTCCAGTTTATTCAATTTGCTTCAGGTCAAACTTGGATAAAACAGAAAACAGGCATTATCCATTTTTTTGATATTTGAAAATATGAAAATTGAAAAAAAAAAACGCATCACTATCTGATTTTTTTTTTTTTTTTGAAACAAATAATAAAAAAACTTGTTTTGTTTTTCGTTGTATTATTTTTGCTTTTATTTTGAAAAATGAATGAATGAATGATACACAGATTTACCAGATAAATCGCAATTAGTTTTTCCTTCTTAAAATCATTCAGCCCTAATGCTGTCCAGTCTGGTCAGTACACAAACAACAGAAACCTGAGAGTAATTATGTGAAGCGGCAGAAGAAGTGCTGCTGATATCATGGTTGAAATGATATGACTGATATAATGACTTCCTTTGGTCCTTCTTACATAACACTGGAAACATTTAACCTGTAGAATAATGTGTGCTCTATCCACATATTATCTGTATTATCTGTTGATTATCTGTCCATCCAGAACAGATAATAATAAAAAAAACATAATTCAAATTTGCATACATCATGTACATGACAGTATTGGTTTGTCAGTTTGTTTTCTAGCCTGACTCCTGAAACTTTGAACCCTTGAAAAAAAATAAAAACAAAAGCAAACATGTGTTCAGAGAATGTCTAATCTAGCCCCTATTTTGTGCCAATCTCAAGTTTCTATGACAACCTGTTTTTGACCTGCTAAATGCGACCTTGACCTTTGACCTTTTGCAATATTGATAATTTCATTATATGTATATATGTGTCAGTGTGTGTAATATTATGATATGATTAAGTTATAGCGTGATATATCTATGTTTGATACAAACAGTATTACACAAGTTAATTTTGCGACATGTCACCTTTGACCTCCAGAGATCTCAAAATCTATTGGTCGTAGGTGATAACACCAATAATGACAATTATAGAAGTCTTCATTCTACATTGTTTGGTACCAATCTGAAAGTTCTGCGACCCTCCATTCTTGAGTTATAATCAATGACCTTTTATTTAATTGCAACCTTGACCTTTGACCTTTACTGAAACAGACCATTGCATCTGATGTGCATTAGCTATATGCATATACCCATGTTATTTCATGGTGATATCTCAAGTATTCATTGAGTTATAGTATGTCTCTGCAGACACACACACACACACACACACACACACACATACACACACACACACACACACACACACACACACACATACACACACACACACACACACACACACACACACACACACTGATTACAATAATCTCATCCAACCAGTTTTGGACAAGATTGAAAATGTCGCTGATCAAACTGTTGCCTCCTGCTATTTACAATCAAGGAAATTATTTTATGTAAAAAAGAAATAAATACAAGTTAAAAATGTAAATATATTAAATTAAACATTAACTTTTACTTTGCTGAGTCTCAGGGGGTCATGAATAATGAAGGTTATGTTTGAGTTCAAAAAGTACATTAATTCCAAACATTCTTGTTATAAAAAGAACAGATAATAAATACTATTGTCATAATAATAATAATAATAATAACGGACAGAAAATGTCCAACAGATCATATGAGCTGTAGTCAGTTTAACAAATGCTATAATTACTGTGTGTTTGATGCCAAATATAAAACAACAGCTCTTTATTACGGCCCAGAATCCACCACACAAAGCCTGGTCTGTGTTTCAGAACAGATTAAATCAAGTGTACAAACTAATTTGACATTAAAGTTGAAAACTGCATAAATATAACGTGACAGTTTCCTGAAACTGTAATGACCCACATTCTCTAATTGGAGGACAGGATGTGAGGTCCCACATTATGAACCGCATTTTCCAGGCGATAAAGTGAACTGAAAAGGCTTTGATTTTCTCCAAAAACCACAGTGCGCCTTATATAAGAATGAATTCTGGTTGTGTTCAGTGACTGGGAATGTTGACTTTTTATCTAATAATTTTGAGTTTTTATCTTAGTTTTTATCAAATGATTTTTGACTTTTTATCTAATTTTGACTTTTTATCTCACGATTTTGACTTCACTTAATGCGCCTTATACTCCAGTGTGCCTTATATATCTATATATGAATAAACTAAACAAAAAAACATTCATTGATAGTGCACCTTATAGTGCAGAAAATGTGGTAAGTAATAAGTAATTTAATAAGTAATTTCATTTTGAGAAGATTATTACAAGATGCACTTGTAACATTTTTTGTATTTTCTTGAAAATGTAGTAACATGGTTCATCATATAAAATAACAATTCTAAAGCATTGTTTGTTAATTGTATTTTATTTTTCCTTCAAATATTTGTTCAACACTAATCCTATTATTAGTATGACTGTATTAGCCTCGTAGCAGTATTTAGGAATTACTATCAGTACACTATTCAAAGGTTGCATTAACAGAGAATCAACTGGAAATTCCAGAAATAAATGTAGTTTTATATGATAGAAATGTTCATATATATGGCAATATATAATAAATATATATTCCAATATATGGAAGAGTGGGTACATATATTATCCAATATACTGCAATACATGATTTGATCATATATTGACAAATATAAAACATATATTGCACTGAAGACAACAGCTGCCTGATATTTTTTTACAGATGGTTTTATTGAAACTCAAGTGAAGTGTATTACTAAATATATAATTACATATATGAATAAATATATTGTCATATATGTCTCAATATATGGAAACTGGCATTTTATCTATATTGTAATATATTAACACCATATATTTCGGTAACACTTTATAATACCTACACACAATTCACTATGTATTCACCATTTATTACTGATTTGTTAATGTTTATTCATACACAATTTATCTATAAACAAAGCGTTTGTGCTTCTTTTCTATGAACAAAACATTTGTAGTCGTGTGACCAAATGCTTTATGATTAACTGCGTATAAGCAGTACTTTAATAAACACTAACAAATAAGTAATAAATGGTTAATACATTGTGGATTATGTGTAGCTATAATAAAGTCTTACCTATATTTTTTGTGTATTAAACATATATATTAATGTTCAATTTCTGGCAGTAATATATTGATAGTCAGTATATGGAGAAATATATTTTGCATTGGGAGAGTTAAGTAAAAAATAAAATGAAAAAGTTATTACATTTTGAACATTTATAACAAAATACACCATTATTACATGTGGCAAAACAAGGCGTCATATGAAAGAACCTTCCTGAGCTTAGGACTGTTTTTATGGTTTTAACTAAAGCTGAATAAAAGGTTAGGAATGATCTGATGGTTTGAATTTGTCTCTTACCCAAGTAGAACAAAGCGGTTTCATGACCGTCAAACGCCAGATACAACTTAGTCCACAGGTTCTGCCAGAAGTCTCCTGAAGCTCCCCAAAACTTCTGCAGGTGCCTGGAGTAAAACACAGCCAAGTAACACGTTAGTGTTTCAACCAGGTTCAAAACTGCTGGTATCAACATGTTCATCTGTATAATAATATACTATGTGTTTTAGTGTTATAGTTTTCCATTGCAAAGAATGTTCCATAAAAACATTTAGAAATAAATAAGAATTATTTTAACCTCCAGAGGCTCAACCTGTTAACCTTTAAAAAAGATAGATAGATAGATAAGATAGAGAGAGAGAGAGAGAGAGAGAGATAGAGAGAGAGAGAGAGAGAGAGAGAGAGAGAGAGAGAGAGAGAGAGAGATAGAGAGAGAGAGAGAGAGAGAGAGAGAGAGAGAGATAGATAGAGAGAGAGAGAGAGAGATAGAGAGAGAGAGAGAGATAGAGAGAGAGAGAGAGAGAGAGAGAGAGAGAGATAGATAGATAGATAGATAGAGAGAGAGAGAGAGAGAGAGAGATAGATAGATCTATTGTATTGTATTGTATATTCTTAAATACATCATGTTTAAATGTGTTTATAAGATTTCCAACTATAACTGATGAACAAAAAAAATTAGAATTGAATTAATATTCATAAAAATGTTTTTCTGGTCCATAATGACAGTATTTACAGTTTATTTTCCTCTCACCTCACCTTATCGTGGCCTTTTTATATTTTCCATTGTGACAGTCGGTAGCATTAACTACTAAGTATTATTTAATAGTTGGTAGTTAGATATCTGCCATAAAAATATACTAGACATGTAGAGTTGTCCTGTGTTGTTGTTGTTGTTGTTGTTGTTGTTGTTGTTGTTGTTGTTGTACTCAGCTGAACGTTTCCATAGGTGTTAATAATCTACCACATGTATCAGCACCAGCCTAAAGCTCATCACTTTATTTCAGGACACACTGAGGCTTTGTTGTATTATTGTAACAGGATCCTACCATGTTAGAGAGTTTCCAAACGCAGCCAAGAATAAAATTCCAGATCCAATGACAAACGTTGCTTTCTTTACAGAGTCCCACAGTCCTCCGGGACCCTCCTGTACAGAGTAGAAGAAAGAGGAACCCTGTGTGAACGACTCTGAGAACACATTTAACTGATGTGAAAAGACTCATCAGTGCTTTCCTCAAAAATGTCTTAGGACGAGTAAACGTTTAAAGCTTTTTATTTGATAATTTCGACTTTTAAGCTCATGATTTTGATTTACAAATGTATAAATATATGTACTTTATACTCTTTACATTTATATAAATATATGTACTTTATACTCTTTACATTTATATAAATATATGTACTTTATACTCTTTACATTTACATAAATATCTGTACTTTATACTCTTTACATTTATATAAATATATGTACTTTATACTCTTTACATTTATATAAATATATGTACTTTATACTCTTTACATTTATATAAATATATGTACTTTATACTCTTTACATTTATATAAATATATGTACTTTATACTCTTTACATTTACATAAATATCTGTACTTTATACTCTTTACATTTATATAAATATATGTACTTTATACTCTTTACATTTATATAAATATATGTACTTTATACTCTTTACATTTATATAAATATATGTACTTTATACTCTTTACATTTATATAAATATATGTACTTTATACTCTTTACATTTATATAAATATATGTACTTTATACTCTTTACATTTATATAAATATATGTACTTTATACTCTTTACATTTATATAAATATATGTACTTTATACTCTTTACATTTATATAAATATATGTACTTTATACTCTTTACATTTATATAAATATATGTACTTTATACTCTTTACATTTATATAAATATATGTACTTTATACTCTTTACATTTATATAAATATATGTACTTTATACTCTTTACATTTATATAAATATATGTACTTTATACTCTTTACATTTATATAAATATATGTACTTTATACTCTTTACATTCCCAGAATAGACTCGTTACTTTTTCAAACTAAACAGATGTGACAGTCTGAGGGAAAATCAGAGAAAATGTGACTTTTATCTCAAAACTTTGACTCTATCTCATAATTATGTATTTCTTCTTATCACATATTTATGACTTTTTATTTAATAATTTTGACTTTTAATATTTTACTTTGACTTTTTATCTCACAAGTTTTACTCTCTATCTCAAAATTCTGCATGTTTTAAATGTCATATTTATGACTTTTTCATTGATGTTTTATCTTAATGTCAACTTAAAATAATTGAGGTGTTCGATTGCCTTACATTTTTTTTTAGTTCTGCTAACTTATTCAGTTCACAGTGTACTTCTACTTTTTCCAGAGTATTTTCTCCACACAAATAGCTGTACTTCTACTTAAACACAGTATTTGAATACTTTTAACACCTCTACTGTTTTTCTGGACAATCACACACCACATGAAGTTCATTTCTCATGTCTTTAAATTTTACGAGTTGGAAAAAAATGCTACCTGTCAAGCTGAACCTGTCAAAGAACAACACAGCCACAAGACAAAAGCATATTTCTATTAGATGAAGAAAAAACGTCAAAATAAGAAAATGAAAGCAAAATTGCATTTTATTAGATGGAAAATAAGTGTTGATCATTACTGCTAAATAAATGATTTATTTCACAATAATGACTGTGTTTTATGTCAATCTGATTAAAACTTTAACACAAATGTTGTTTACAATTGAAACTGTTGAAGGTGTTGAATAAACATGCATATATATTCATATCTTTTCATATGTTTTGGATGTTTTATCAGATTTTGTGTGTTTTGTATATTTTATTCCTCCACATTTTGTGTTTCTTAGCGTATTTTTGTGGAAAATGTGAGTACCAAAAACAACCTGAGACAGAACAGTTGACCGACACAAAGTGTTTTGATCATGATTCATTGAAATTAATGTGATTCATCTGGTTAAACGTTTTATAAGTTCATCTAGTTACTTGATTTAAAATTAAAAATTGTAATCAGATTAATAACAAATGCCTGTTAATTTTGACAGCACTATAAATGACCCACACTGTGTGTCACTATTTCAAATGTGAGTGTGTGAGAACATACCAGGACGCTCATTTTCTAAAGAAGGCTTTTATTTTAAAGAACAATATGACACTGATGTAAAAACAAGTGAACAAAGATGTTCATGGCCACATCTTGAAACATGACAAAGAATTGATCATCACTGAGGGTGTGGATGCACTTTTACAGCAGAGAAAATGACTCACTGTATTGAATAGTTGTCAACCTACATCCATTATTCAAAGGTGTTGTGTTCTTACCTGCCTGCTGCTGCTCACTGAGGTACCTGCCCTCGTATCTGCCAAAACAATACCATTTGAAATATTTACAATTCATTTTATAGAGTTTCATTACCGAAATAGAATTTGGGTGGAGTCAAAAGAAATATAAACATGAAACAAGTAATTCAAACCATTTCCTTCCGTTCTGATTCCTACGAACTTGATTGGGAGGAAATTCATGAAATGTTTAACACAACATTAACCCTTTGATCCATACTGGTCCAGTGGACAGTTGTTCTACAGTTGTTCTACAGTTGTTCTACAGTTGTTCTACAGTTGTTCTACAGTTGTTCTACAGTTGTTCTATAGTTGTTCTACAGTTGTTCTACAGTTGTTCTATAGTTGTTCTACAGTTGTTCTACAGTTGTTCTACAGTTGTTCTATAGTTGTTCTATAGTTGTTCTACAGTTGTTCTACAGTTGTTCTATAGCTGTTCTACAGTTGTTCTACAGTTGTTCTACAGTTGTTCTACAGTTGTTCTACAGTTGTTCTACAGTTGTTCTATAGTTGTTCTACAGTTGTTCTACAGTTGTTCTATAGCTGTTCTACAGTTGTTCTACAGTTGTTCTACAGTTGTTCTACAGTTGTTCTATAGTTGTTCTACAGTTGTTCTATAGTTGTTCTACAGTTGTTCTACAGTTGTTCTATAGTTGTTCTATAGTTGTTCTACAGTTGTTCTATAGTTGTTCTACAGTTGTTCTACAGTTGTTCTATAGTTGTTCTACAGTTGTTCTACAGTTGTTCTATAGTTGTTCTACAGTTGTTCTACAGTTGTTCTACAGTTGTTCTACAGTTGTTCTATAGTTGTTCTACAGTTGTTCTACAGTTGTTCTATAGTTGTTCTACAGTTGTTCTACAGTTGTTCTATAGTTGTTCTACAGTTGTTCTATAGTTGTTCTACAGTTGTTCTACAGTTGTTCTATAGTTGTTCTACAGTTGTTCTACAGTTGTTCTATAGTTAGTTCTTTTAGTTCCATATCAGTCAGTTCATATCATTACTGTAACTGCTTTGTTGTTAATACCTGATCTGTATTAACATGTTTACTTGGAAATCAATTACTTGTTGTTATTAAACTATAAATTACAGTCTCTTCTTAAACAATAGTGTTATTGTGTTTTAAATACATGTTTCTTTCATGTTTCCTTCTCTAAACGCCCCTAGCAGCAGCAAATCTCATTTGTTACTGTAGTCGTCTAGTTAACCTCAATGTAATGTTAGCCTAGCCTAGCCTAGCATTGCTATCTCTACTCATTCCATGTATGGGGCTAGTGGTGCTTCATAGTCAGGGGAGGCGGGGCTAAAAGGTTGTCTTTCAAATCCTCTGTATGCAATAGGACGGTACTACAACCAATCAATGTAGTTAGAGCGACGGAAAGTTGACGGAGGAGTCCGGAGAAAGTTAGGAATGACTAAACAAAATGGTGGATTATGGAGTTGAATGACTGTTGTCGCTTCTTTTACAGAAGCGACAACAGTCGTTCAGCTCCAGAATTTAAAGATTGTTGACGTTTTCTCACATTCTTCACTCATCTGTGATAAAAGGAAATCTACACCTGTTGTTGTTCTTCTTCTATGGTTGTTTCCGCTTGTTTGTCTGTGAATCATTGCAGCGTTACTTTGTTAGGCCCGTCCACTTACTTTATACTTCACCGTGATTGGTCGACCAGTTTCAGGGAAATCTAACCTAAAGTTACATTGAGTGAAACTAGACTACTACGATAGAACATTAGATTTACTGATGCTAGGAGGAGCTAGTGTGGCTAGGCTACTACGATAGAACATTAGATTTACTGATGCTAGGAGGAGCTAGTGTGGCTAGGCTACTACGATAGAACATTAGATTTACTGATGCTAGGAGGAGCTAGTGTGGCTAGGCTACTACGATAGAACATTAGATTTACTGATGCTAGGAGGAGCTAGTGTGGCTAGGCTACTACGATAGAACATTAGATTTACTGATGCTAGGAGGAGCTAGTGTGGCTAGGCTACTATGATAGAATATTAGATTTACTGATGCTAGGAGGAGCTAGTGTGGCTAGGCTACTACGATAGAACATTAGATTTACTGATGCTAGGAGGAGCTAGTGTGGCTAGGCTACTACGATAGAACATTAGATTTACTGATGCTAGGGGGCGCTAGCACAGTGAGGCTAATGTTTCTTTGCTTCAAAGCTTTAACACATGTGTTCCAGCTGAGTGGACACTCCATAAAAATTAGGTTCATTAAAAACATTTCAATCACATTGGGGTTTTTTTCATGCCTAAAGATGAATAAAAACACGGGAAAAAATCTTGACTAAGATTTTCATAATTCATAAATCAAAGGGTTAAAGATCAGACAGGCTGTCAAATGATTAACATTTTTAATCAGATTAATCACAGGGTTCCTTTGGATTAATTTGGATTAACCTTGATCAAAGCACTTTATGCCCGTCGACTGTTCTGGTTTTTAATCTACTCCAATCCCCCCCCAAAAAAATACACAAAATTACACTAAGAAACACAAAAAATTTGGAGGAAAAAATATACAAAACATGTTAAAATCCATGAAAATTCACCAAAAACGCCCAAAAAAGCAACGAAAAAGCCAAACCATATTCAAAATAACACCAAAAAATGTGATAAAATATCCAAAACATGCAAAAATATAAATATAAATGCAATTAATGTGTTTTTTGAACATGTTCACCAATTTCAACAGAATAACTAAAAACAAAACTATAAACACATGTTCCATTTAATTGTTAAATTTTTAAACCACATTAATCATGATGATGTATTACTCTCTGCATTCATTTCCACAGCCCTAATTTCAGTTTCACTTTATTTTTCTCAATCAATAACCTTCATAACAAATAAAATGTAACTGTTGTTGTAATATTCAGTACAATTCTGGTAGAGTCTCCAACTGCCTTTTATCTTTTTAATGGTACAATAATCATCTGAGTGCCCAGTGGAAAACTGCAGGATTATGTGTAAGCCTATTATAATTCATGCTATTTTTTTTCCCACTCAAATTCTTAGAGAGAACAATGTGCCCTGAATTCACATGCCTCCTGTGTTGTTGTTGAGCATACAAGGACAAGGTTGTGGGGGGGGGGTCAAAATTAAGAAGTACACTGAAAAAATATTGCATCAACTTAAAAAATCTTCTTCAATTTTTGCTTTTTATCTCATGATTTAGATTTTTTTATCTCGTAATATTGACCTTTTATCTCATTTTTTTTTTACTTTTTATCTCAAGATTTAGATTTTTTTATCTCGTAATTTTTACCTTTTATCTCATATTTTTTTGACTTTTTATCTCAGGATTTCACCTTTTGTGCTCACACATAAAAAATTAAATTGCATAAGGTTAGGGTTAATTTAATTTGATTCACTCAACTACATGTTTTAATGTGTGACCTATTGAAGAACAATTTTTAAGTTGATTCAATGTTTTACTTTTTTCATGTAGACACAGTGTCTAAAACTGAGAAAGACAAAAACTATGCTGAGTTATTGCACCACATTGGCCTAAAACCCATGGACTTGGATCAATGAAGGTGGACGGAGACACACTGGATTTGTGTTCATGATAGATTTAGTAAAAAACAAAAAAAACAAAAACATTTTCTTAATGTTTCTCAGTTTACTTCTAAGCACAATTGATATTTTGCTTTTTTTTTTTAGGGGGGGGGCTTGTTTTGTACAAAAGCAAATGAAAAAGCAAACCAGTGACAGACCTAAATATCCACTAGAAACTAAAACCATCTACTGATCTAAACCGTTTAATAGCAGTTGATCCACTAATTCTATCAATACATGTAAATAATTGGGGTAACACTTCATAATGCCTACTGTACACACAATCCACTATGTGTTAACCATTTGTTACCCATGTGTAAATGGTTTGTTCATGATATATTAACCATGTGTTACGTAATTGTAAATGCTTATTAATGTATTGCTTATACACAATTAATCATAAAGCATTTGTTCATATGTCAATATATATATATATATATATATATATATATATATATATATATATATATATATATATATATATATATATATATATATATATATATATATATATATATATATATATATATATATATATATATCACTTTAAGGTTCTATATGTATTTATTATGCAATCTCTATACTCTATACTCTAATACTTCAGTGTATAATCATACTGAAACTTATATGCACGTTTTAATATAATACCTTAGTAATAAACACATAGTATGAGGAGAAAATACCAAATTAACTAAATAAACACGCATCGCTGACTTAAAAGTCCTGCAGAAAACTAAACACACATTTACTACACAACAAAATACTTCCACTAAACTAAAACACGAAGAAAGCGATAAAAACAGGGAAAAGGAGTGGAACTTACTGGTCCTATGTGCGTCTACAGTCATGTCTCTGCTCTCTGTTTGTCTTTACTGTCTCTGCACATGAAACCCAAAAGCGAAGATTATTTACAACTACATCCCACTTCTGATTGGCTGATGCGGGGTCACCTGACCCGGAAAAGAGGTTCTGGTCGTGTGGTGTCTGCTGTTATCTGAGCATTTGTCCTGTGTTTTCCTCCTGTCCACTGGTAACCAGGTGAAAGTTAAAACTTAGCATGTGATGTTTTACATGAAAGTGGCAATGCATTACAGTCGATTTTCCTCAGTTTTAATTCTTAATAATAATAATAATAATAATAATAATAATAATAATAATAATAATAATAATAATAATAATAATAATAATAATACCCCAGAACATGTATTTTTTAAAATAGTTAGTTAAGTTTATATGAATGTGTTTTGCAGTACAGACAGAGAGTACGACTTCACAGCTTTCTTAGAGAACAGGATATGGATGATATATAATGATTTATATAAATTGAGAATTCAATAAAGGTTGGATTCATATTTAGAAATGTATAGTGTTTAGCTAAAATGATAATAAGGTTAATTAGGTAAAAACCTCAGAACATATCACTCAGATGAGAGACTAATTATATGACACATATAATTAAGTAGTAATAAATTGTATTTCTATTTTTAATCTCGCCCAACATTGTTTGGGAGAGATTGTTGTTGTGTGTGTGTGTGTGTGTGTGTGTGTGTGTGTGTGTGTGTGTGTGTGTGTGTGTGTCTGCAGAGACATATCATGCTATATGGCAGGTCCTATATAATATATAGATCCTAGGAGGTTAAGTCCCATCTACAGGCTTCCAGGAGTGTTTCAAAGTATTTCAAAGTGCAAAAGTGCTTTAAATGATTATTTATGTCAATCGACATGTTTCCAGGAGTGTATCAAGGTGTTTTGAGCCTTTTTTCATCAGCGCCCCCCAGTGTTCAAATGGTAAGACTGTGTGTGCTCCAATTTGGACCAGCTTTGCATTGTGGACCATCTTCAAACATGGTTAAAATAATCAATATCATTATTTAAGTCCATCTACATGTTTCCAGGAGTGTTTTAATACCTTAATAAAAAAAGCTCACCACTTGAGTTCAGACTGGAGTTGTACCCTCAACCTCTGTGCTCCAAATCCAATCATTAACTCATTGAACCACTAAGGGTCTTCTGTAAGAGTCAGGTGTTTAGGTAAACTTTCAGACCCCCTGTGACCTCTGACCTCCTGCACAGCTCCTCATCCATCTGAACAGTGGAATAGTCCTTCAGTGCTGAAGATGTTCCAGTGGTTCCACACTCAAACTTTCCTCCAGGAGACCAGTGTTCAATTCCTGGAGAAGACGTCTACAGGTAGGAGTCAAAGTGTGTGTGTGTGTGTGTGTCCACAGAGACATATCATACGATAACTCAAAGAATACTTGAGATATCTCCATGAAGTTACATGGGCATATACATATAGCTAATGTGCATCAGATGCAAGGATCCATTTAATGAAAGGTCAAGGTCATAATTAACTAAAAGTTCAAAATCACATTATCGGTTATAACTCAAGAACAGAGGGTCACAGAACTTTCAGATTGGTACCAAACAATGTGGAAAGAAGATTTCTACAATTCTACTACTTGGTGTTATCACCTACGACCAATAGTTTCTGAGGTCAAAGGTGAGATGTTACAGAATTAACTTCTGTAACATTGTTTGTCTGTGTCAAACATAGACATATCACGCTATAACTTAATCAATACTGGATATATTATCATAATATTACATGCACTGACGCATATATACATATAGTGAAATTATCAATATTGCCAAAGGTCAAGGGTCAAGGTTGCATTTAGCAGAAAGGTTAAAATCACATTATTGTCGTTAATTCAAGAACAAGTTGTCATAGAAAACAGAGATTGGTACAACATAGGGGTGAGATACTGCTCTGAACACTTCTGTCTTTGGTTCTCTTGTGTATTCTACATTGAAAGTAAATCCGCCGATGTCAGAAGTAAAGGGAGAAAAGAATATAATATGCAGACACTCACCCATTCTCTAAAACACAGTCCCTAAGACCCTAAGAATATATTTAAATTATATAATGTATTAAATCTTGGTTAAGATTTGATTTAGTTAAAGTATTAAGCTTGATATAAAAACTATACTAAAAGTCCATAATAGATGTTTGAACTCAGAAAAAAAAGTTGTTGTTGTTTTTTTGTAAAATGTTTTATTCCAATGTTTTTTACAGATAACGTTAGCCCCAGTTCCCAGACTGTTAGCTAGCTTAACCTGACAGCACCTGTTAAACACACTTTGAAAATTTCACTACAACAAAACTTACTTTTTCTTAACCTGCCTATAAATACTCTCTCTCTTTTTTGTTAGAAGATCCTACGTGCTTTAACTTTAAACTGTTTCCTACCCAGTCAGGTGAGGTTATATATTAATACCTTCATCACAGTTTCACCTTTAGCTAACTAAGCTCCAGGTGGTTGCTAGTTCTTAACGGTCCCATATGAATGTAACCCTACTAACATCGTTATTTTCTTTTATTCGACATTTATAAATACAATTATCTCCAGTAGAATATTTATTGTATGTATAGGTTACTTTTCGTTTATTCTAGATTTATAAATGAAACTAACTCCAGTGGAATAGTTATTTTATGTATAGTTTACCAGGTACCACTGAGCTAACCTAGTTTAGAAGTCAGCTAGCTAACTTAAGAGATGGCTAGGTTTAGCAGTTTCACACTTTATCTATTTGTTTGTTTGTTAGTTAGGATTAAGGGCATGTCATCAATAACAACACTACAAAGCACAGGCTCTCAGACTCACTCTCATTAATCATTAATACTGGGTTGTTTTGACCGTTAGCTAGCTTAACCTTAAGGTAGCTTAACCTTAAACTAGCTTAACCTTAAACTAGCTTAACCTTAAACTAGCTTAACCTTAAACTAGCTAACTAGGCGCTTTTTTAGAAGATCGTTCGTACGTGCTTTAACTTAAACATACTGTTTCCCATCCAGTCAGGTGAGGCTAAATATTAATACCTTTTTCGCTCGTTTTGCGAACTAAACTAAACTCCAGGTGTTTGCTAGTTCTTAACGGCCCGATAAATAATGCAACCTTATTAACTGGTGTCGTTCTTTTCATTTATTCATCATTCATAAATAAAATTATCTCCAGTGGAATATTTATTGTATGTATAGGTTACCAGTTACTACTGAGTTAACCTTATAGAAAAGCTAGCTAAAGTACTTTTCAGCAACCTCACATCTGTCTGTCTGTCTCATCTCAAAGTGCAATGTTAGAAACATGAATCAGTATACAAATACTACAAACCATAACAAATGTACTGTAAGAGGTTTTTTAAGGCAACTATTGACCTAAAATATTTAAATGACTACAGGTGTGTTTCTCTGCTTTCAGTTGTTTGTGATTTTATCAGGCCCGCACCAACTGATGCACCTCTACAAGCTCAAACTGCAAACCAAGTAATGGAAGGTGTACTGGAGGAAATAAAACCCAAGCAGGCAAGGAAATCCATACTCCACCCTGACTGTCCCTCCACTGACATATCCCCTCTACTTAGTGAGTGTGATTCAAGTAGTGAGGAAGAGCAAGGACCAGACATGGCAGAGTCACTGAGCGGTATGGAGGCATCAAGAATGACAACAGATCAGCAGATCAATACGATTGCAGTCAACCTCAAAGTGTCCCGGGAGCTTTTACTACAATGCAACGAAAACCTAGACTCAGTGGAAACTTTCTTACAACAAAACTGCAAATTTGAGAATCAAGTGGACTTGTGTGCCTCATCTTCCATGGCCAAGTCCACCACTGGTCGTCCTGAAATAATTGGCCCACCTTCTGGTCAGTATGGTCTTTTACTTCACAAAGGATACCAATGGGCAGAGAATCTGGAGGTACAACTTATGACTGGAAATTGGGAACTGTTGGAGGATGAGGAGCTAGCTTTATGGATGCATCATTATCCACTTGAACAGTCACAGAATGACAGCTTTTGGAAGGAATTTGTTGCAGGTAGCGAAGTGGCAGATAGTTTTTCAGATGGAGCAGCCCACGATAAAGACGAGCTCAGCCAGTACGAGACAGCCCTGTGTGACAGCGGAATGACGTCTGGAAACCAAGAGGAGGTAGATGGATGCACATTTCCATTTATTAAAAAGCTGGTTTCAATCCAAATGTACCATGAATCTTGATGGGATTTCAAAGACAAATCTGACTGGTGTATCATTTATTTATTTATCTATTTCTTTGTTTGTTTTCTTCCTCAGTTGTTTGTTTTTAGTCTGTGACACAATT
Source organism: Siphamia tubifer (assembly GCA_020466265.1). Classification (NCBI taxonomy): domain Eukaryota; kingdom Metazoa; phylum Chordata; class Actinopteri; order Kurtiformes; family Apogonidae; genus Siphamia; species Siphamia tubifer. The sequence goes on from CM035796.1 coordinate 2,601,167, forward strand.
GAAACTAAAATGAATACGTTTATTTTTGGTCTCATCAACCCAAAGGACGTGGTAGTTCCAGTCTGCTTGTCTTTAGTAAACTGTTTGGCTTTCTTGTGCATCATCTTTGGTTCATATGGTATTTGCAGAAATGTGAGGGGTATATTCACTTTAGTGAGATACCGTATGTCTGTATTTGTTGTGGAGATTGTCAGCCAAAAGAACAGTCTAGAAACTATTTGTGTTATATTTGCCTTCTATAGTGGAATTTATTTAGTTGGAAATTAATAGCTGAACAAAAATTCCACTTAGAATTACCTAGAATTTGGCTTTTGTTTGTCTTGATCAATTAATTCATGTAATGTGATTTGCCACCTGCAGGCGTTAAGTTTCCAAGAAAAGGCAGATGTCACACCAGAGTTGTCCAGACCTGTCGATACTGAACAGCAACTTTTGAATGTCCAGTCGGGTAAGGCACTATTATGTATTGACATTGCTCCAGCATGAAATTGTATGAATATTTGTGACATCAATATTTAACGAAAACTATTCTGTATTTTATTTATGTGATTGTCTTCTTTCAAGAACATGAGGATTATTCAGATGACAGCGAGGAAAAAAACACAGATGCTAGTGTTCATTGGGCACCGGCCTTTTCTGCACCCAGCACTAACATGTAAGCATACGTATGTATATATATATATATATATATATATATATATATATATATATATATATGTATATATATATATGAGAGAGAGACAGCATAATATAGTGGGACACAAACTGGCAATAGATACATGCAGATAGTCAGATCCACAAAAGCGTTGTACAGGTTTTGTGGCTGCTAAAACTAGTCCAAATGAAATTTGTCTCTTTTTCTTTGTTCAAAACTTTTTCCAAAAAAAAAAGAAGTTAAACGTTTTTGAGGATCTTTAACCGACTTTAACCGATTTAATTTAACTGAGTTGCTATTACCACAATAATAGCACGTTCCAAGGAATACATTTTTTGACCTGCCGTAATTCTCTGTAACGTGACTCAACTTTATCCTTTAACACTTTTTAACACATTAAATTTTATAATCACAGATAGATCAACATTCTCTCAATATCCGTTTACCTTATCATTCACATTGATTATATATTCATTGTCACACAAAATCATGAATACATTTTTAGTAAATCATTCATTAATCACATTGGTAATTTAATTTACTTGATTATAATTTTTAATACCCTGGATAACATATTTCTGCTTAGCACTCATGCTAATCCAAGGCCTTTGACCTCCACCTATCTACTGTATCTTGTCTATATGTTCCATCCTCTCAAAGTGTTTTTTGTGTACTTGTGCAGGGTTGCATTAGACATGTCTCTGGTGGTTGAGCTCCCAAGTATCTCATGCTCACCATGTCTGCCTGTGGAGAAGCACAACAGACCAGCCCCACTCTGTAATAGTACACCCCTCAGCACAGGTGAAAACACAGTTCAGAATAGAAGTTAACCAACCAATGTTTTTTTCTAAGGTCCATGCTAGACTAAAAATTCGGTTATATCTACTGCTGATTTTTGAGGCCCATATTTAAGGCCGATTTTAAAAAAATGTTTTACATCGACCATAAAATACAAATGAAACACTCAGCAGGGTTCATACATTTTTTAAAAAACCTGGAAAAGTTGTGGGATTTGAAAAATGCAAATTCCAGGCCTGGAAAGGTTTTGGAAAAGTAAAAAGACCCAGAAATTTTGGAGAAGTCATTCATTTTTTTTACACGGCATTATAATGTGTGATTGATAATAAAACAAAAAAATAGTTTGAATGAGTGAATAAAAAGTTTATTTCATGTCGTCTTAACCTTAACGTTCTGTTCAGTGAACAGGAAATACATTTCCTGTTCATTGGCTTCTTGGGATGTAGCATGCCGCATGTGGTGAAGTGGGTATGGACTAAAATCGAGCAGAAATATAAATGCCAGGAACGTGTGGTCACAGATTGATTTTAGGATGACATTATTTGTTACTCTATTGTTTTGTTCTGTGGTTTCTTTTCTCCATAGCAGTGTGAAATCCTGTCAGGTTAATTAGCATTTATCTTTCTTTATCTTTATCTTTTAAAGCCTTTGTGTATTATTGTTCATATGTTCACTCATCATGTTAGAATAATTAAAGACAGTCAGCATAACCTATACCGACTTGATGAACTGAGTCTTGTCATCTTTTCAAGATGAGGCACCAGTGTGTGGTGGTGTTTGGTACTGGAGTAATACACATTTACCAGTCTGGACCAGTCTGGACCAGTCTGCACCAGTCTGGACCAGTCTGGACCAGTCTGGACCAGTCTACACCAGTCTGCGCCAGTCTGGACCAGTCTGCACCAGTCTGGACTTGCTGTTAGCATTAAAACTTTTCTCAGGGTTTAGTGAAAACACAGCAGAAATTTAACACTGGTAAGCAGACTCTTTTTTTTTTTAAATTTTGTTCTCAGACATACAGCAGCTCAGAATGGTCCATGTTGCTGAGTCCTATCTCCCAGAATTCTCAGCAAGCAGTCTCTTCAGCTCTGTGGATGTGCACACACAGAGTTTCAACACTGCTGTCGATGAGATAAGACACAACACAGTAAGATTGTGCAGCACAGACACACAACAGTATAAAGTAGCACATCATTTGGTAATTTACTCTATTTCACTCACTCAACAAAACTAATTCTACAGACATGTACATTTATTTACATATATAGAAATAACACTAGTCAGAAGTTTGGACACTTTCTCATTCGTGTTTTCTTTGTTTTAATTACATTCTATTCTGTAGATTAATCCAGAAGATATGGCAGCAAAACATGAGGGAGAAGAGATTCAAAAAGAGGGAAGTGGAGGGTTTAAAAAGAAGCAGATCGAAGAGAAACAGGAGTTAATGAATGGAAGTGATGAGAAGAAACCATGGACCGATCCGACTGAACAAGACGATGAAAAAACAGATGAGCGAATGGAAACAAGGAGCCAGGGACAACACGGAGCTGGACAGGACAACAAAAGAAGGGATTACATCCTGCAGTGGCAGAAGGAAGTGAAGCCCAGAGAGGATGATGCTGATGAAGACAGGTGTGCCTCAGGTGAGAATCTGAACAACAGGTCAGCCATGGCTCAGTTGGTAAAGCGGGACGTCCAATAACTGAAGGATTTGCGGTTCAAATCCTGCTCTGTCCTCGTCCTGTGCTGTTGTGTCCTTGGACAAGACATTTCACCCTCCTTACCCCTAATGCTGCTGCTCACACTGGCCTATGGATGTTTGGAGGCACAAAATGGCAAACACACTACTGTCAGTCTGCCCCAGGGCAACTGTGGCTACATATGTAGTTTACCACCACCAGAGGGAGCATGTGAGAGTGAATGAATGATGCATCCACTGTGCGCTTTGTGTTTTATGATTAAGTAAAACACAAAATTGAAACGCCTGGTCTTTTAGCTAACGACATAAACAAAACAAACCTCAAAACAAAATTATCATTAATGTTGATCAACAGAGATAGATGAAGTCAATTGCTGTGATGGTTTATTCTCTATTTGTGTCAGAAAGAAAATTGAATGTGGTAGTGTTTTTCAAAATCTGTTCCTTCAGGTGACTCTGCAGATCCTGAAAAGAAGGAAGAGTCTGACCTTCTTCCAGGGACACAGCAGTCCAGTTTTTTAGAAGATACCCATAGGTAGGTGACGACGGTAAACGTTTTTAATCTCACCCAACTTTGGTTGGGTGTGTGTGTGTGTGTGTGTGTCCACAGAGACATATCATGCTGTAACTCAATGAATACTTGACATATCATCATGAAATTACAAAGACATAAACATATAGCTAATGTGCATCAGGTGCAATGATCTATTTGAGTCAATTATTTTGTGTCACTACACACTCTCCTACTAAACTGATGAAACAATAACACAAAAACACATTTCCTGGAGACTGAATAATAAAACTAGATCATCGACGGTAGCAAAATAGATTTGCTGCCACTAGAGGCGTCTAGGCTCAGAAACCAGAGCAAGTGAATTTCATTTTAATTTTGTTCTACTGTTGATTATATTGTCCTAACTGTTTGATGGAGTTTTAATATTGGTTTTCATTTAATACAGCATCTCAGGGTCTCCTTGCCTAATTAAGAATCTCTTTAGCCCCATACTGTCAACACTTTATCAACTTGCTTTGTAAATAACTTAGAACCTTTTATAAAATCTAGTCTTAAATCGAAGGAACAATCTTGGAAATAATCAATAATTCTAAGACTATTTCTTAGAAGTGTATCACTATGAGTATCTGTGTGTTATGAATATACATTAGCCCAGATCTGTCAGTGTGTTTGTTGTCTCAGGGCCCATTCAACATTAGATGACCTCCTGCGGGGCTTTGTCATGGTGGAAATCGGCAAGAGCTACAGAACAAGAGAACATGTCACTAAACTGTAAGTTCAAAGTCTGGATAGATCCAGAGTCACTCATGTCAGTTCACTATCTTTAGCTTCAGGCTGCGTTTATATGGTGACGATGAAAACACAAGACGCAAAAGTGACGCCTCGGTTCAGTTTTTCATCCGTGTTTAGACGAGTGTTTTCAGGAGGAAATTCTTGTTTATATGAAGACGCAACAGTAGGTGAAATACAATGGTATAGGCATGTCATGTGGTACTGTGAACGCCGACATGTGCTTTTCTGTTTTGGTATGGCAGCAGGCTAAGGTTGTCTGTCTGACACTCATAGAGGGGCTCCAACTGCAGCACCGTGACTTTGCTTCCTCTGGTTGGCCAATCAAGTGTTAAGAGAATACATTAGAAAGGGTCAATGCTAAATAAACAGAAGATTATGGTTTGGGATATATACACACTTGACATGTTCTCACTATCCACTGTGTCCAGGCGTCATCTGTTCGAAACATACAGTGACGATGGACGTGCAGCAGGAGGAGCCACCATCTGAAAGCAGCACATCCGTTGGTAACGCTCACATCATACATCTTGTGTCTCATACATTGAGACACAAGACACATACATTGGATCAGCATAAAAAACATTTAATCACAGCATCTTTCATTATAAAACACTGTACTCATAAATATTCATGTTTTTCAGCAGGTACATTTAGATAACGGTAAAGTGACAACATATCACATTGTATTTTCAGGTTAATGTGAACATTTTCATGGAATGTGAAGACTTATTTTGTTTATAAAACGGTAACACTAAAGCAGCGTATAACGTTCATTAAATCAAATCTGTAAAACCCTAGTGATAGCCTAAGTATCACAAATCTATTAAAGGGATCATTCGTTTTTGGGGTTTTTCCCCACATGAATCTGTATAGAATCAGTGTCTTTACTCTGGTGCACCAGAAATAAACGTGTTTCTTCTCAAAGAAACACATTTTATTTAGTTGACCCCAGGAAACCTGCCGGGACTACTTTTGCTTTGACCAAAACAGGACCAGAACTGGGCTCACAGGACAGTGTTGGGGGGTAAGTCACTGTGGGTGCACCAGAGTAAAGACAGTGATGACAAACAGACTCATGAAAAAAAAAAAGAACTATCCCTTGAAGTCCAGTCTGGTGTTCTGCTGCTGGAACACAAACCTGCAGCCACACCGGCCCTTTGTGGAATAGTCTGGACATGTCTGGTATATATGGTGCAATGCAGTAAAAGCCAGGAGCATATGAAAGCAAATTTGACATCAACAACCACATCACCCTCCTGTTGTGTTTTTGTAAAGTGCATGAGTAAGAATGGACAGTTTTGTCCGTGTTCTCATTCCAAACTACTACTGTTCACACAGGACGGACTGGACCTGCACTACATTATTCCAGAGACAAAACAACACAAAGAAAAATCTGTTCAGATGTGAAAGTGTTACTGTTTTGAATTATCAGCAATAGGTTCCTGTTTATGGAGGAGTTTTTCCTGTATTAAAATATCAATAGTTATGAGCAGGCGTGGACTCATTTTTTCAGCTGTGTGTACTGTCCATAAACCCAAGGATTTCAATATTTGGAAAAAAATAAAGCTTATTCATGTAATTTCCACAATACAAAATATTTTTAAGGAAGCAGAAATCCAAATGTATAATTTCTTTCATCACTAAAAGCAAGACTTTTCACTATTTAATGTATTTGATTAATTATCCAGGTGAAACTAAATCAAATGTCTGTCATGACACTTAACATGTAAAACTAGTTAAGACCAGACTTCACAGATGAGTCCAGAGTTAATGACCTGTTCTTGTGAGGGTCAGTGCTCTAATAAAATTAAGTGCAATAAAAAAAGTTGATGTAATAAAATTCTTCAATCATTTTAAGGATAATTTGTTTTGTTGCAGGTAAAGTTGATGTTAGGTTTTTAGTTTTTATTATTGTCATTAAACAAAGCAATGTCTGCAAACATGTTTATTTCATATTGTTATACACAAAAATTAAAGGCAAACACTGAAAACCTTTTTTTTTTTTTACAGAATACAGGTAAATAATACAGAAACATCAGTATTAATAACAAACATTTACATTTTCATACACTTATTTAGATTTGACAACATTATTTAAAACAATGCAAATGGTTTGAGTCAGCTGTGATGCAGACAAAGGTGATATTTGTACAAAACTGTGTGTGTCTGCGTTCCAACAACAAATCCTGATCTTTCAGATTTACTTTTACAAATGCAAGTTAGTTTTTAGCAAGTATGTCACTAAATAAGATGAAGAGTGTAGACTGTTTATAGAGAAACTGTTCGTATCTACAAAAAGTACTGAACAGTAAATCTGGAAATGGCTACTTTTCAGATTTACAGAAACTCACCAGGAAGTCGTCGCGACGTTTGGTAGAAGTGTACGATGGGTACAGAAGGGTACAGAAGTGTACGGTGGGTACAGAAGGGTACAGTGGGTACAGGAGGGTACGGTGGGTACAGGAGGGTACGGTGGGTACAGTAGGTACAGAAGTGGTGGCAAAGATACAAGAAAGGGGATCCCCTTCACAGCAAACCTTGTTCAGGACATCCTTCCTTTACCTTCCTGATGATGTCTTTGGCTTGTGAAGTGAAACAAAGAAGGACGTCCTGAATGAGGTTTGTCATGAAGGTGATGCCCTTTCTTGTATCTTTGCCACCACTTCTGTACCCACCGTACCCTTCTGTATCCACAGAGGGTATGTGTATGAAGCTCAGACCCAGACAAAGTAGCCTTTCCACATTTAGTCTTGCCCATTACACCGATTCCAAAATGTGACAGAAAATGACGTGTGCTTTATTGCATAAAGAAACGTAACACACTGGGACCAGACAAACATATCTCAGAAACAAGCATACAGCTCATGGATAAAGTTTGAGACGAACAAAAAGAAATGTTGTACCACACAAGGGAGAAGGACGTTTTGGGACACGGTGTCTACTGATGAAACGATGCATTTATTTTAGTGGTATCTTAGATGTTCTTAAATCGTTGTCGCCTCCATGTGATCTTACCTTATCTTCATTGACATAGTTTCACCTGGTTTAAGTGAGTTAGTTTTTCTTCTTGTATGAATATTAGGAAGTGATTCTTATGAGATAAGGTGTGTAATCAGATTTCTATCAGTGAATGCAGTTTGCTTTTGTCCCTGTTGCTCTAAACTGCATGTGATCTGTCACTGAGCATCACCCGGGTCAGTAGGTCCAGTTTTAGGGTTCAGAAGGTTGAGGATGGGTTGAGCTCCACCTCCTGCGTCGACATTCCACAGCTGCTGATCAAACTTGCGTCACAAGGCGAACGTGGCCTCTTTGATCCAGCTCGATTAAAGACAGATGCTGCAGGACCTTCAGCTTGGCATCGCTCACTTTCATGTTCAGCTCCTTCATCTTCTGCACGCTGACAAACCTGTAAGGACAATGATACGCTTTATTTTATACATAGGTAGGAATAAAATATAAAGGCAAAGACAAATTAAAGATATACAGGGTTCATTCACTACTTTTCTGCAAATTCCCATGACTATGCAAGTCCACTTAATAATAAAATAAAAAGTTAAAGTTTACCCTCAGAGGTTTAACAATAAAATGACAATGTGTGGTTCCACATTAAATTAACATTTATGTACATGTTGTTAAATCCACACTTTCCTGGCATTTATATTTAATTTCAGCAAGATACTAACTTCACCACATGCAGCATGATACATGCTACATGCCTGGACACTAGAAGGGAAGAGGAACCCAGTGCCCAACAGACCACAGAGACATCAGCTGTGACTCAAACATGACAGCCACGCCACCCAGTCATGGGAAGTCCCACCCGGTGACACTGATTGGCTCCTTTGTTTTTCAGAAAGTCTGAACTAGACGATGGTTGTGTGAGTCATACCAACGCCCCCTAGTGTGTAGTTTGGCGAAACGCAGCCAGATGACGTGAGTCAGGTTAAGAAATGTCTTGAAAAAGTCTAGAATGTTTAATTGGATAAAGAGCAAGCTATGCTAACACCTGTTATCAGGTGTTAGCATAAGGAACTTTCCCAGGTTAACTGTAGGTGTTCACTAACCTGTTAGTTTTCTTGGAGTGTTGCTGCAGCTGCTGATAGAAAGCATTGAGTTCACTGAGCTTGACACTGGAGCGGATTTTGAGGGGAACAGAGTCAAATGTGGATTCCCTCAACTCCTCATAATCTGATCCTGAACACACAGACACAGGGACTAGTCTTAGTGCAGTACTGATGATTACACACAGTCATAAATACACTAACATATATGCTCCTCCTCTTCTCTTCACCTTCTCTCTCTCTCTCTCTCTCTCCTCTAATTATGTGGCAGCAAATACAGGACATTTGTTGAAACTATTGGTAATTACATTAACACTAGCAGTTTCTTTTTAGCAGTTCAAGTTCAGTTTTCTGTGCATCCATGCCCCCCCCCCCTCTTACTTTACTTTGTCTCTTTCAGCAATTAGTCTTAAGAGGCTATGAACATATTGGAAGCATTGTCTTATTAATTATACAGACTGCAGCCTTTTTTTCTTTTAACTAATGCAGGATTATTAGCATAACTATTAAGAGCAGCTGATGACATTGTGTATTCAACACCACAGACAGAACACTGGATGGCAGCTGTGGGCTGCACTGGCTCCGTTCACAGAAATGAGTTAAAACAGTGTTTGCAGAAGAAACAGTGACGAGCTCACCGACTGTCTGCTGCTGCTGAACACACGCCACAGCAGAAGTCACCTACAACAAAACATGGCAACTCAGCAAATATTTTACAGACATAAATATGGACATAGTTTTTCCACAGTTTGGAGTTTTTTTTCCGACGTGTGTTACCTCTGTAGGTGTGGAAGTTGTTGCAGCTGAACACAGGAGCTCTAGTGACTCCTGCTCAGACTCTGTCAGCGGCTCCACCTGAAGTGTATTAACAAAGGCATGATCAATTTGGAACCAGAAGTGAAATAATAATAGTACCCTAGCAGTGCTATCTCTATTCATTCCATGTATGGGTCTAGTGGTGCTTCATAGTCAGAGGAGGCGGGGCTAAAAGGTTGTCTTTCAAATCCTCTGTATGCAATAGGACGGTACTACAACCAATCAGTGTAATCTTTAGGATGACGTAGTTAGAGCGCCTGAAAATTCGCACAGAGGATTCAGGAGAAAGTTAGGAATGACTAAACAAAATGGTGGATTATGGAGCTGAACGACTATTGTCGCTTCTGTAAAAAGAATTTAAAGATTGTTGACGTTTTCTCACATTCTTTTCTCATCTGTGATAAAAGGAAATCTACACCCAGTCGACAGCCATCTGTCGTCACATTTCTTCTTCTATGGTTGTTTCTCTCCGAATTGTCGCAGCCATGTTATTACTTTGTTAGGCCCGCCCTCTGACTCTATACTTCACTGTGATTGGTCGACCAGTTTCAGGGAAATCTAACCAAAAGTTACATTGAGTGAAACTAGACTACTACGATAACAAATCAGATTTGCTTCTGCTCGGTGGGTCTAGGCTCGCTGTGAAATTCTTGTCCACTACAGAGGATACAAATGCACGTGGGTCTCAGGAGGAAATGAATCAATAACACTTTTCTGTCTGTGGAGAACACTGGTCATGGTTTGTGTACTCACCTCCACATCTGTCGTCTGCTGGAAGTTTTTGATCAGCTCCATGGTGCTACTCAGATGGTTTCTGATCGAGTCCATGGACTCTTTCTGTGCTGCTGCTAACTCCTTCACCTGACAACACAGAGCTGCGTGTTTGGCCTTGATAGCCATGAGGTTGTTCAGGATTTCTGCTGGATTTTCCTGCAAACACATTGTCCATCATTTCACTGGACAGACATCATCAATGTCTAAGTAAATCCAGTTTTGTCCCCACATGTTTTCATACTGTCATGCATCGTGAAACAAGGCTGTAGCAGTGGCCAAAATATTTATATATATATATATATATATATATATATATATTACGTACAACTTGATTCTATTTGAACAGCATTTCAGAACATAGTTTAAAGAGTTATAGAAGCTCCAGTATCACCTCAGGACATCCATCTTCTGCATCTTTATTGATGAAGTCAAATTTCAGTCGCTTCTCAATGTATTCCAGGTCTGCTTCAGACTTCTGAAACTGAAAGACATCCAGTATTAGAAGAACAGGAAACACATGCACACATCACTTCCTTCTACTAACGGGGCAGGATTTAGAATTGACTTTATTCCTGACACTCTGAACCAAAAGCCGTCAAATATTTAGTGTTAACAGATACTTCATATGGAAAGTATGTGACCAAACATGCAGCAGTAGTTTTACACTGACCTCAATTACAACTATCTTAAATAACTGTCACTAATTCACTTATGTATGAACTGTAGGTTGGGTGATTCTTGTAGTCAAAATTATTAAATTATTAAATAATAATAATAAATAAATATTTTTAAAAATTAAATAAAGAAATGAATGAATAAATACATAATACAAATAAATAAAAACAAATAAATACATGTTGATGCTCAAACACTATATTGTTCAGCTCTACTTCAATGTACGTGGATAAACTATACACAAGTATATATATATATATATATATATATATATATATATATATATATATATATATATGTATGTATGTATATTTGATTTGGTGTAACAATGTCAAAGTACTCAGTAGCTGCTTGTGCAGTTTTCAGATGCTTTGACAATACTATTGCACTGCTCGCTGTGTGTTACAGTAGTGCAAAGAAGTCAGAGCACCTGCCAACAGCGTCAACTCTACTGCTTCACCTGGGATCTATATTTGACTCTTTATCATTTTGCTGTACACATTATTATAATATATTGTGATAAAGTGTCCTGAAGGAATAAATGATGAGATTTTGGTGATGATTTGGATGAGATCCTGGATTCTGGATCACTTTGAAATTTATTCTCCATTTACAGCAATGTAAAATTTCAAAGTGATCCAGAATCCAGGATCTCGTCCAGATCATCACCAAAATTTAATTATTTGTTCCTTGTGACACCCCCGATCCATCATGAAATTTTCATCAAGATCTGTCCATAACTTTTTGAGTTATCCTGCTAAAAGACAAACAAACAGACAAACTGTCAAAAACATAACCTCCATCGCAGACCTCTCTTCATTCAGAGGGGGGGGGGGGGTCTGCCTTGGCGGAGGTTTGCATTCAGAGTGCTTTTCTAGTTCACTAAGAGAAATGTTAATAATTCAATTAAAGGTAGGCAAGATTGATTGTATATAATTAGAAAACTAACTGCAACATGAAGTGTATAATTGATTAATATCGTGTTCTTATATGGGTGCTATGAACATTATAAAACCATGTGATGTAAAAAAAAATATGATGTGTGGAAGAAAATAAAAGCAATTTCTGGTCTTGTCATGTATATTGTCCACTATTGTTGAATTCTGTTAATGTGATATAATGTTAAATACAATTATTATTACTAGGGATAATAGTTTCCTTTTATACAGATTTCTCCTAGGAGAAATGGCAACTGAGATTGTATTTAATTAGGATTTCAATCTCCCCTAAGAGAGATGCAAACAGCAATCTCTACTAGGACAATTGGCAATTCTACTGTGACACACACACACACACATATATAACAGTTTTTACATTTACTTATTTTATTTATTCATTTATTTTGTTTTTGTTGATATAGTTTGTATGTTCGAGATGAATAAATGAAATGGGAAAAAAGAAAAAAAAATCAGATTTTATGTTTAATTTATGTCTAATTAAGGCTAGCAGAACAAGTTTCACACTGGAAAAAAATACTTAGAACTATTTTTCCTCGATGTTCAAACTTTGTAAGAGGTGAATTGAGCTGTAACAACAGGAGGGTTAAGTTTAATCCACATGTCGTCAAACTGCTTCACTGTTACGTAAACCTTTACTGCGTTCGAGGGGAAACTGTGTCGGTATGTTTGTCCAGTCAATTCTACAGATAGATTCCGCTTCGTAACATGAACAAATGAACCGTGGACGAAGACAAAGCAGATTGTTGTAGTGTGTGTTTGTTTCTGGGGTTTGTGTTGTTCACACACGGGCCTGTTTTATGGCGCAAGAGTTTGAACTGTTGATTTACCAACAAAACAAAGCGATAATCATGACACGGCCATTAGTTAATTAGGAATTCTACACGTTTCATCAATAACCATTCGGTTCCCTGTAATTAAGTCTGTCTGTAGTTTCATTCGAGGTGTAATTTAATGAAATAAAACAGTTTTATAACGCACTCACCATCGCCTCTAGCTTGTCTACTGTAGTCTCCATGTTGAATAGTTACCAGTCTGAAGAGAGCGCTGTGATTGGTCAGCTGTCAGGAATGCCGACAGGCCATTGGTCAGTTGAGTGCGCCATATTGTTGTACTTATGATGTGGGGTTTTTTTCGTTACCTTTATTTATAAAGTAAACTATGTTCATTATATTGTTCGCCTGAGGAGTACAGGATTGACTCAAAGAATTTAGATGATTCATCGTTGTTATTGTTGATTTTTTATTAAGAGCACTTTAGGTTAGACATTCTAGGTTCATAGCCCAGGCCAGTAATGCAACCGCCATTATAATAGAAGAAGAATTGGATTTAATTCACTGTGGATCATTATCGTATTCTATTGTCGATCATTTTTGACAATATCCTTGCAGAGATGTTGTGAGTTTCTTGGTGAAATTTAAACTTTGCATCTTTTCTTATAACACAAAGTCTTATTGTAAATTATAATTGTTTATTAATACACTTACAGAGACAAATGTCAACAGACCAGAGTAAAAGTGAGACAATTACACATAAGCAGTATTTAAACAAAATTTATTTGGCCATATGTTAGATATATTTACATATTCATGAAGAGTCTGACTTAAAACTGAAAACAACTTTCCATGAGTTGATGAGATTCAAGAGTTGATGAGAAACTCTTGAATAATTACAAAATACAACTTTATACAAACACATGACTGAGATATCTTAGAGGCATACAGACAGCTATTCTAGCACATTTTATGTCAGAGACTGATCAGCTTGACATTATTAAAAATAAAAGAAAGACAGTTTAAATATGTGACCAGAAGTGTTTGACTGCAGTTATTTCAGCAGGTACAGTTGGAATGTGAACCCACTGAAAACCTCTGGGATTTGTTCAAATACTGCACAGTCTGAACAACACAGAGGATTTCCATATAAAACCATCCCTGTGCACATACATACTGTACCAGTGGCTGTTAATTTAACATTAAGAATGTGCTTTAAGACTAACATTTTCTCTTTTCCATCATGCAACATGTTAAGGTAGACTTTACTGTATACATGTCACATTAACATCTGTCTGAGGCTGCGTCACAGGAAGCTCCAGTTTCTCACACTCTGTCAGCTTTAGGGTTAAGTACTGAGCAATCTCATTAGGATCTGTGTAGAGTGCAGGAGGAACGTTCTGAAATCAAGAGTTAAACCAAAATTAGAACAAGAATCAGATGTTAAAAACAATTGCAATGAGTCAAACAGGTAAACAAACACTGCACCTGCCTGTTAAAACAAACCTAACTTTACAATTGCAACTATCGTTACATAATATAGATTTGACTTAATAACTTCAGCCAGACTTTGGAAAAGGATATCTGAGGAGTGGGCTGTGTGAAATTCACCAAAATATCATTTCAACTTTAATCCTTGGTGATTATCCACAGGTATTCTTTGGAAACTTGTGGCATATCTTCCTTTTTTTAAGCACATTACCATGCAGGAATTCAAAAATATATATTTCAAGGCACACTGTGACCTGGTGAAAAAAGTCCTGATGAAGTTTAGAGGTCACAACATTTTAAAGGATTGCCATGGAGGGAAAAAAAATACATTTAATTTTCACACAAATCCTACAGTGCACCTTGGAATATATATTTTTGCACTCTTCCATGGTAATGTGCATTTTCTTGACTTTAACTTGTAATCATTTCTTTGCATGTATGGCATGATAACAAGTCTAAATTATGATTGGTTGAACCAATCTGTGTATCATTAATTTTTCAAAATAAAACCAAAAATAAGACAAGAAAACAACAACTCCTTTCTTCATTATTTGTTTCCAAAACCAAAATAAGAAAACACATAATGATGCATTTTTTCAGTTTTCCTTTTTGTGTTTAAATGATTAATAGAAAAAAACAGATAACGGCCATTTCCCGTTTTGTCCAAGTTTGACCTGAAGTAAATTGAGTAAACTGGAAATGAATCTTAAAAACATGTCCACTGGACTGAAGGCCATTATGTTCTGATATGACACTAGTTTTCTCTCTGGTCATATCTTCAGGTCTTAGAGTGACCCTCTTAGTTTCCCCAAATAGGACGTAGGTTTTCACCTTTGTCACTGCAGGTCAAAGGTCATTTCTGGTTTATTCAATTTGCTTCAGGTCAAAATTGGATAAGCTGAAAAACCATATCGTTGTCCGTTTTTTTATTTTGGTTTTGGAAACAAATAATGAAGAAATGATATGTTTTATTTGTCTTATTTTTGGTTTTATTTTGAAAAACGAATGAACAACTGATACACGTATTTAAACCGAGCAAAACTCCAAGCCATGAACTGCAGTATGAGCAGTAGCTTACCTTCAGTTCAGGTATTTTGCTCTCCCTCATGCTGAACTCTCGTAACATGTAGTTCTTTCCCGCCTGGAATCAAAAATACTCAGAATGTATCGGTCCTGCTTATATTAATGTATGCACAATCCCTGTCTTTCTCCGGCCCCTTAGGAAACTTGCCTCATGGTAAAGTCGTGTATCATTTATTCTGATCAGCACCCCATCCACTCGGAGAAAGAAACGTTGCAACAGGAAGAAACTGGTGGGCATCACCCTCTGCAAAGTCAACACAGACAGGAATGTACTGCAGTCACTTTCACAGCAGCTCCTATAAAATGTATGAGCTCAAACCATTGACCTACTATTTCATATAAGACATTCACTCTTGTCACATGTCATAGAGCGCCTCCATTTTGATGAACGTCCAGTAACATTAGTCTCCTCCAGAAATGGCAAAAACCAACAATGCCCGAGCGTTGTTGTACAGTCGGATGTATACATGCATCAGTGTGTGTAATATTATGATAATATATCCAATATTGATTAAGTTATAGCGTGATATGTCTATGTTTGACACAAACAGTGTAACATAAGTTAATTTTGCAACATGTCACCTTTGACCTCCAGAGATCTGAAAAACTGTTGGTCGTAGGTGATAACACCAATTATGACAACTATAGAAATCTTCATTCTGCATCGTTTGGTACCAATCTGAAAGTTCTGTGACCCTCTGTTCTTGAGTTATAACCCATAATGTGATTTTGACCTTTTATTTAATTGCAACCTTGATCTTTGACCTTTACGGAAACGTATCATTGCATCTGATGTGCATTAGCTATATGTATATGCTCATGTAATTTCATGATGATATCTCAAGTATTCATTGAGTTATAGTATGATATGTCTCTGCAGACACACACACACACACACACACACACACACACACACACACACACACACACACACACACACACATACGTGATTACAATAATCTCTCCCAACCCATTTTTCAAAATACTTCACATTTCTTTCCAACTCCTGAGATTAAAAATATACAAATGACTTAAAACAACACTCACTATTTTGACACCGATCATTGAAACTCCATGGTCATGCAGCTCATCCTCAAACAGCAACACTTCATTAAAGAACATGATCTGTTCCCGAACTTTCAGCTTTTCCAGGTCGATCCGTTCTGCCGTCTCAGACACCTCCACAGAAACAACAAAGGAACAACATGTTACTAAAGATGCTTCCAGATGACTTAACAGAAAAATGGTTGTGATGTGATGCTGACTGCTGCAATATGTACAAGAAGTAGAGCTGCACGGTATTAGAAAAAGACTGACATTGAGATTTATTTTAACACTGTGATATGAAAAAATCCCTCAGTAGTAAATAACAGCTGTGTGGTGCAGAGGCAAACTGTGGCAACACTGAACATACGCGTCAGTGTCACCCTTCTGTAGGCGAAATAATTAAATAAAATGAATTAAAAATGTATTTATTAAAATTAAAAATGTAAAAATAAAATTTTAAAAAAGAATAAATAAAATAAATACAAAAAGATCAATAAAAAATAATGAAATTAAATACATTTAAATAAACAAAATTTTTTAAAAACTGGTATTAAATAAATAATTTAAATAAAATGTGTACAAATAAATAAAAAAATAGAATTAAAAATAATTGCAGGACATGACATGTACATGTGACATTGATGCTCAAACAATATATTGTGCAGCTCTTAAGGGGAAGCACACACCACATGTTTTTTAGTGATAGATTCAGAGCATTTTCACTATTGTATTTGATATTAGATATCTGACTATGAATAACAGAGAACTCCACTGAAACAAAACTGACATGAAAGCGTGCGTCACCGTACATTTAAAGACACAGACCTTTATAAGTGAAGCTTCTCCCAGTAGAGTTCCTCTGTAGTCTGTTGTGTAAGTCCAGTCATAGGGTCTCACCACCTCTTTGGAGTGTTCAGTATCAGCCCTGCAAACACATTACACATGTTCAGGTCAATAATTATGTACAATACTTCATGCCAGCAAGTTAAAATTTGGTGAATTTTTTATATTGAGAAACGTCTACTGAGATGTACCGTCTAAACTATCACATACAAAACAATAACACAGGTGAACTTTAACTCCTCAAACCTAATTCACACCATTTGGTATTTTCTCTCTTGGTGAAAAACATAACCAACTAGATCAGTGGTAGAGTTCAGACCTCAGTGAAGCAGCACCAGTCTGTGCTAATGCTAACGCTAACACATTAAACTAGATCAGTGGTAGAGTTCAGACCTCAGTGAAGCAGCACCAGTCTGTGCTAATGCTAATGCTAACACATTAAACTAGATCAGTGGTAGAGTTCAGACCTCAGTGAAGCAGCACCAGTCTGTGCTAATGCTAATGCTAACACATTAAACTAGATCAGTGGTAGAGTTCAGACCTCAGTGAAGCAGCACCAGTCTGTGCTAACGCTAATGCTAACACATTAAACTAGATCAGTGGTAGAGTTCAGACCTCAGTGAAGCAGCACCAGTCTGTGCTAATGCTAACGCTAACACATTAAATCTGCCAAGGTTTGGATCTGGATGTTCAGAACTTATTTATAAACTAGTGTTCTGTGTTCACTAACCATTTATTTTATGGCTCATTAACAATCCCTTAGAGGGTTTAAAAACATTCCCAGAAATCCTGGCTCCTGTTTTTCACATATGTCCATTTCAATATTCGACCACGTATGACGTCACTCTGACGTTATGTGACGTCACACAACGACCAAATGTCACATGTTAGATCTAATGTTAAATATGAAGCACAAGATATTGTCTGATTTAACTAAATATGTAAATAACCTGCTTTAAGGTAAAGGTCATACATTTACCAAATATACCATTGGTGCGACGTCATGTGATGTCTTTACGTGACGTCTTTACGTGACGTCATGGAGCCTATGGGTATTATCTCATCTGAGGTCAGAAGGTCATACGAAGTGAAGGAAAAAAACAGCTGATACTATCTGGTCTGGATTCTGAGATATCACCACTGATGTGTTTGGTTAAGGTGCCAGTGAAGGTCAACGGTTCATTTAATGGTTTATTCCTTGATGCATCTCTGAAAATGTCATCAAAATCTGTCCATAACTTTATCTTGCTGATAAACAAACAAACAAACACGAGGTAAAACATAACTCCCTTCATGGAGGTAAAAAGAAAGGTTATGAAGAATGAAAAATTAACTTGTCAGATCACTTCAATCACCATAAACTGAAAGGGAATTAAGGAATTTTGGCTCAATAACAGCAAAAACTGTGTCGAAAACTTGAATTTAAAATCTAATTAAATTTAATCTAAAATTAAATCAGACAAACCCTGCCCCCTCACAAACATTTAATCTAATTTTCCCGATCTCTTATCATAGAGAAAACACATTTTTATTGTCGGTGACCTTAACCTTGAACCTACATTCACCAACCTTTAATAGGACTGTTTGGGACCACCCTGCACATTTACTGCAAATGTCAGAAATTGGTTCAGCAGTTTGTTGGTAAAGTTGTTGACAATCAGACAAACAAACAAACAAATGGGGGGAAAAAAACAAAACAAACAAAAAAAGACCCAAAACCAACACCCCTCTCTCCTTTTGGGAGGTGGGGTAACAATACCCCTCTCCCCTTCCAGGGAGCGGGGTAATTATAAGAGTGATTCTGGCTCATTCCTTCTATTCCATTCCTGTTCATGTGCATTTGTGGATGTGTTGTCACTTGTTTCTTCTTCATATGCATGTGTTTTTATTTTTAAATGCATATTCTGTCACAGAACAAATGACACATTTGAAAACGCAGCGTGTTCACACAACCTGCTCTCCTGCCATTCTTGAGCACAGGCCACCTTGACGGCATCCTCCATGTTGTTGACTCTCTTCAGGGCATCGATGGCATTGAATTCGATGCCGTAGCCATCTGTGTGTTGGATGCGCAGGACATTGTCTCCAAACAACATCTCTGGAAGGGATGGCATGTTCATCTCCTCTCCTAACCTGGAAAAAAACACATAAATAATAAACACACAACGTGAAAATTAAATTCTTTCGGAATTTTTTTCTTAAAATGTGTTCCTCAAAGTATTACTTCCTTCTTCTCATCACACCTTCATCACTTACTGTTAATTACAATCTGGGAGTTGTCCGTAACCACCCAAAGCCTGTCTAAATTTCTCCCTGAACTAGGGTGACCATAGTTTCATTTCTAAAAAGAGAATACTCTGCTCTGCCTCAATATACTTAATCAAATGCTGTGTAGGTACCCTAGTATTTTGTGCAAAGTAACAATAATATATATATATATATATATATATATATATATATATATATATATATATATATATATATATATATATATATATTATTGTTACTTTGCTCCGTCAGGTCTTTTAGCTGTCACTAAACCAACATTCAGAGTCAGTACTCAGCTCAGCCCTACATTATTTCTTTTCCTCTTCTCTGCCTATCCATGGACATGTCTACTTCCTCTCTCTCTTCCACCAACATTAACATTTATGCTGACACCTTGTTAATCAAGGTGGTGTTCATTTTTAACCTGGGCCTCAACCCATCTGGTATGGAAGTAATGTTCATGATTTGCATGGTTAGTTTTGCAGCAGTTTTATACCAGATATCCTTCCCGACGTAACACGGTCACTTTATATCTGGGCTTAGAACCAACACTACAAACAGAATTAGAATTAGGACTAGGCTGAAAACTAAAACTGGAACTAGTGGCTGGATTTCACTTCCACTACGGTAATTACTGATATCAAATAGTATGAATATATTAAATTATGACATTTTTGGCTGCATCACCTGATTCTAACCTCACCGTTCAATGTCTTTGGATTTCATGATGTGGTTCTTAGCAGCTGTCACTTTCCATGGTCCAAAGGTGAAGTCCTGCTTACTGCTCTTGAAACCATGTGACATCATTGTGGAGAGAGGCCAGTGTCAACTATAACACAAATAAGAGCAAACACTCAAGTGTAACAAAGACTTGGATCATTAGGTAGCACTTTCTTTCAAAGGTAATACACAAAGTTCATGGCACATTTGAAAGACTCGAGGGGGACTGCCATGTTCAAATGATGGTAGAATAATGTAGAATAGAATAGAATAGAATAGAATAGAATAGAATAGAATAGAATAGAATAGAATAGAATAGAATAGAATAGAATAGAATTCATTGTCATGCTAGAAAGAAATTTGTCTTTGGTGTCATCATATAAAAAGCATAAATGGACATTCATTCCACAACTCAAAACTAAACTCATGCATGTACACAGACCATTAAATCTCTCCCCTCCCCTTACCCATCCTTCCCAACATACACATCACATGCAGTCCAGTACCAGTTCCAGACCCTGTTGTTGCTAAACCAGTCTAGTATTTCCATTGCTTCTTTACCATGGAAATTGCATTTGGTATAAATGAATGTTTGTGGATGTTTTTTCTTGCTATGTGTGCTCTGTAGCACCTCCCTGAAGGGAGCAGTTCAGAGGGTGGGTGTCATCATCTAAAAATGTCTGTAGTTTTTCTGTCGACTGCTGTGTAGGTTGTCCAGTGATTTCTGGGAACATCCCATGAGTTTTCCTGCCATTTTAATAATTCTGAACAGCCTATTCTGGTTGGACAGGGTGAGGTGGCCATACTAAACAGAAACCTTATGAGTAAGGACACTCTCTATTATGCTTACATGATGTGTCCTCTCCAAGATGTTACAACTTAATCCAAAGCCTTTCAATTTCCTGACTAAAAAACTTTGATTTGCCTTTTTGCATATGGCATTAACATTTTCACTGAAGTTTAGCTTGGAGTCAATACATTTATATTAAATTTACAACTACAAATTAATAAAGAAAACACATATACTACTTTTCAGAAAATATGATTTTGAATTACACAAGAAATCAAAGTCCCATTACTTTCATCATTTATTCATTAACCTGATTTTCTGCTAGACCTATATGTAACATTAAGAGAAGTACAGCTTTGTTTTCATTATTATCACTTTATATACCATGTCGTTAAATGTGACAACTTGATTTTTTTAACATGTAATAATTACAAGGTTTTTTAATTACTGAAAGTCGCACCCTATTTAGTTTCAGTAATGTCCCTCTTAAGTATAGCATGTGGGAGCTTAGTTAGACAAGATAATAAATTCATTTTAATCGTAAGTTTCGTTTGAAAAGTTCAGGACCTAGCGTTACCATTTTCAGACAAGCCCAGAGAGCATTATATATGGCGTAAATTAATTTTTGCCTCACATAATTTTTGCGTTGGAAATCAGCGTATACAAATCTGTTAGTACTTTTTTAGCCCCAGTTGTTGTTTTTTCCCCCTTTACTTTACGTATAAAATAATATTCATGAAGTGTTTTAGTGTGGTTATCTATGCGGTGGTTTAATACTAATTACACTAATTACCACAAAATGTAGACACTATGGTACAATAAGACACATTTACTATAAAAAACACTTTACCTTGATGTTTTAACAGCTAGCTGTCATAGGAGCCACTACGGTCCGTCAATGAAAACTGTCCCCCCGCTATTTTTAACCTCATTATTGTTCCGCTTCTTCTTTTCATGTAATAGTTTCCTGTCGTTTCCGTTGGTCATCAGACACTGTAGCGCCCCCTATTGGTATTATACTAGAGACGGACAGCAGATAGACAGACAGACAGACCGAAGGAAATTAAGTTGCAGTCTGTTGCTCACATCCATAAAATCAGATCAGTTAAATACCAAATAAAATATTACTAAATAAATAACTACTAAATTAAAAAGTAAGTCCTGTGTGTAAAGGGGGTTATCATTTGAGTGGTGGTGGTGGTGGTGGGGGGGGCAGAGGTTCTCTACCCCTGTCTCTGAGTTAGTTAGTTAGTTAGTTAGTTAGTTAGTTAGTTAGTTAGTTAGTTAGTTAGTTAGTTTTTGTTTTTTGTAAGAATAGGGTACATAAATGTATGTATGTATGTATGTATGTATGTATGTATGTGTGTGTGTGTGTGTGTGTGTGTGTGTGTGTGTGTGTGTGTGTGTATGTGTGTGTGTGTGTGTGTGTGTGTGTGTGTGTGTGTGTGTGTGTGTGTGTGTGTGTGTGTGTGTGTGTGTGTGTGTGTGGTGTGGGTGTGTGTGTATGTATGTGTGTGCGTGTGTATGTATGTATTTTTTATTTATTTATTCTCAAAATGAAAAAACTAAATAAAAGTAAAAAATAAAAAATAGGGTTTAAAAGATATACTTTTTGATAACACAAATCATAATCAAATAAAATAACAGTTTTCTTTCTTTGTCATTTAATGGGTGATTTTGAAAGGTTATGTCAGTTTTTATGATTGAGATGTTTATTTCGAAGTTTTCTTTCATTAGATTGATTGATTGATTCCATTTTCTAATGGTGTCTGCACTCTAAATAGACCCTAGGACATGTTTCCAGTCGGACCTATTTACAGGACACTCTTCACTTCACGTGTTGCTGTGTTAAGTCAGAGGTGAGTTGGAGTCTATCGATCTGTCTTTTAATATAAGGCTGAGCGTTAATATTGTTTTATAAATGATGTACTGTCGTGTGTAACAGTAACTACTGTGCAGACTTTGCCTTGAAACTGGTCTAGGATCAGTTCTGTGGGCTCCTGTCTGTCTGTCTGTCTGTCTCACTTAGAAGGAATTACAAATAGCTGTAGAGAGCTGTGTTGGATTTCGTGAACACACCAAACAGTAGTGTTATATATATTCTATGACAAGAAATGGAGAAAGTAGATAAGTGTAAGTATTTCCATATTAGCATTATTAGCATTTGTATCTTCACTGAAGAAGTTTGATTGTTTGTCATTAGATCCATCTTGAATATGAAGCATGAAGTGCTTCTAAACAAACATGAGCTGAAATAATTAACTGAGTCTGATCAATGAAACCAGTAGTCAAATACAAAAGGACAAGAGAGACAAGACCACAGCAGCTGGGCCAAAGCTTGTTATAATAGGTGTTATAACGAATATTACTCTAAAATGTCCTCTTTAATAATTCCACTAGATTTGAAAATTTATATAATATATGAAAAAGTGATGTGCATTTTGTTCTTGGTGTTTTACACAGTAACTGAATTGGAGACAAAAAGCCTTAGAGTACATGTAATGGAACAGGGTGTCCCTATAAGTCTCCATACATAGGAGACATAATACATTCCATACATATATGGTTCTAACATTGATTTCTCTATATTTCAAATAACCCAAAGAATGAATTTGAATAAAAAGCAACTGATTGAAATGTCAGTTATATAGAGCATATTAAATAAATAAAAATGGTTTATGTCAAGAAATGTTTCTTTTTCCTAGACCTATGGGACATGTAGTCCAGTGCAGTAGTCTCATCAGTAAAATCACCAGTGTTAATATAATACTTACAGAGTTAATTACCTCTGCCAAGGATGTTATGTTTTCACTGGAGTTTGTCTGTCTGTCTGTCTGTGTGTGTCTGTCAGCAACATTACTCACAAAGTTATGGATGGATTTTTATTTATTTTTTAAAAAAAAATCAGGATGTGTTGTTAGTGTCACAAGGATCAAATTATTACATTTTGGTGGTGATCTGGAAGAGATCCTGGATTCTGGATCACTTTGAAATGCATTCTCCATTTACTGCAATGTAAAATTTCAAAGTGATCCAGAATCCAGGATCTCTTCCAGATCACCACCAAAATGTAATAATTTGATCCTTGTGACACTAACAACACATCCTGAACATTTGATCAAAATCCATCCATAACGTTTTGAGTAATGTTGCTGACAGACACAGACAGACAGACAGGCAGACAGACAGACAGACAGGCAGACAGACGAACTCCAGTGAAAACATAACATCCTTGGCAGAGGTAATTAACTCTGTAAGTGTTATATTAACACTGGTGATTTTACTGACGAGACTACTGCACTGTAAGACAGACAGACAGGCAGACAGACAGGCAGACAGACAGACAGACAGGCAGACCTTCTTGGTGGACCTCTCTTCATTCGGAGGGGTAAGGTCTGCCTTGGCAGAGGTTTGTGCTCTCATTTTCCAGTGCGCGTTCTGAATAAGGATTTTCTCATCTTCCTCTTAGATTACAATGCCAAAGAAAAGTAAAGCAGCCGGTGTGAAGAGGCCAGGCAGTGATGAAGAGCAGCTTCATCCCAAACAGAGCCGGACAGACTCCCCTCTGTGCTTTGACTCTGCAGCTTCTTTATTTGAGAGCTTGATCCTGCCCATGAAGACAGAGGAGTTTTTCAGGGAGTACTGGGAGAAGAAGCCCCTCCATCTACAGAGGACGGACCCTCACATGTCCTCCTTCTACCAGTCTCTGTTCCAGGTTTCAGATTTGCAGAAGCTGTGCTCTAAAGGTCTAGAATACTACAAGGATGTCAATGTTGTCCGCTGCGTCAGTGGCAAGAAAAAAGTTCTTAACAAGGAAGGGAAGGTGAAGAGCACTGTTCTCAACAAGAACCTGCTTCAGGATAAAGCTACCATCCAGTTCCACCAGCCACAGAGGTTCAAGGTGAGAGGT
Source organism: Siphamia tubifer (assembly GCA_020466265.1). NCBI lineage: Eukaryota > Metazoa > Chordata > Actinopteri > Kurtiformes > Apogonidae > Siphamia > Siphamia tubifer. Next base: position 2,625,832 of record CM035796.1, read on the forward strand.
TTGTCTGTGGGACAAAATGAAGCATATTCACAGGAAAGTCATCTGTGCATATTTGGGATATGGATGCATGTTTGGTTGTAGTTGAGCATAAAAGAAATATTTGCAAACTCTAAAATGAGTCCATTTGTACTTTGCACTTCCATTAGTTCCATTAGTTTAATAGCAACAAACTGAAGCTCCATGTGATGGGTTAGGTGTCCTCTAATAAATGAAGAGTTAATATTTGAATGCTTGGTCTCATACAGTTTTTCTTGTGTTTTGTAGGATGAATTGTGGAGAATCCAGGAGAAATTGGAGTGTTTCTTTGGTGCTTTGGTGGGTTCTAATGTCTACATCACACCAGAGGAGTCTCAGGGTCTTCCAGCTCATTATGATGATGTTGAGGTAAAATAAATGTTCTATGTTCCACTGGCTGTTTAGATAACACTGCAGTTGTAATCACTGAGAACCAATCACAAGCTATGATCAATGTTAGTCCACTCTGGAACCTGATGGGAACAAGTTCTAAGATGTTATTTAGTCAAAACAATGAATAAAAACTCTATTAGTTAAAGCCCCATATTTGGAAGTAAAAAAGTCTTCTTTAATTTATGCATTTAAAAGTGTGTATAAAACTAGTATAAAATATAGAAGAATGTATAAAATAAGATATTGTTGCGATCAATTAATATAGACTATTATGTATAGGAGATATCATTTTTATTAAACATAAAGTGAATGTAAATATATGTTATAGTTGATTATACAAATTGGATTGTGTGAGGTGACTTACAAAAAATGTGTACATAAATAGCTTGTATGGATGCTTTGTGTTAAAGGTAAATGGACATTTAAAAAAGTTCATCTCAGGGCTGAACATATATAGATATTTAGTTTTAGTCTCATGACGAAAATGAAATTTTAGTTTTAGTCACAATTTAGTCATCTAAATCGTTTTAGTGTTAGTCTAGTTTCAGTTGACCAAAATTCATAAAATGTTATGTTATGAATTTTCGTCGACTAAAATTCATAACATAAAATGTATGTAATTTTATTCATAAAATTGTATGAATTTCGGTCAACTGAAACTAGACTAACACGAAAATGATTTATATAATAAATAATACATTATTTTAGTTGACTAAAATAATTTTAGTCGACTAAAATAATTTATTTGACTAAAATAATTTTAGTCGACTAAAATATGACAACCAGTGTTTTTGTTTTGTTCAAACATATATAAAACTCGATGTGTTTATTGTAATGTTTTAATGTGTAATACATATAAGATTTCACCAATTCATTAATTTGAATTAACAGCTATGGTTTTATTAAGAGACTATTCTGTTAAAGTAGCGGTGCATAATCAAAGCACAACAAAAACCAGAGATACATCAAGACTCGTCATCTGAACCCACTTTATCCTCACTAGGGTCAGGGGTCACTGGGGGTCTAATCCAGCTCCAGCAGGTGAAGGTGGGGTCAGAGGTCACCCTGTATGAGCCTCCAGTTCATTTCAGGGCTGAACATATATAGACAAACAATCACTGTCACATTCACACCTATAGGTGATTTAGATTAACCAGTTAACTAGTTAACCTATCAGTGCATGTGTTTGGATGGTGGGAGGAGCCAGAGTACCTGGAGTAAACCCACGCAGACACGAGGAGAACATGTAAACTCCACACAGAAAGGTCTGGTGTGGGAATAGAACCAACAACCTTCTGTCTGTGAGGCACCAGTGTTAACTACTGACGCCCATTTTGATGAGTATGTGTGTTCAAAATTGAACTGAACTGAAAAAGTATAAATGCTTCTGCTACTTCCACCTGGGTTTTGTGTAGGTCTACTATTGTATGACACTTGCACCTGTGTACATAGAGCTAAGTAGTACTTTTACTTTTCTGCTGGAGAAAACAATACTGGTATCCATATCATATTTGTGACTTAATCTATAAATACGCAGCTAGGTTCCCACTACTGAATTAGTTCATGTTCCTTTTGGTCGTAAACCCCTACCTCTCCAGGGGGGCACACACTGTATACAGAAGCCATTGTTTGTTTTCTAATATAGATGATGTTGTTGCTTAGGTATTTATTCTTCAACTGGAGGGACAGAAACAGTGGCGTCTGTACAACCCTACTGTTCCATTAGCAGCAGAGTACAGTGTGGAAGCAGAGGATAAGATCGGCAGTCCAACCCACAGCATCCTCTTAAAGATAGAGTCTCTAACACATCACTAACCAGTATGAGCTGGATTTGTTGCTGTTGCTTCTAGATCAGGGGTCTCAAACTTACAACCTGTGGGATGTTACTTTGTGGTCTCTGTCTTAAAGGGACAGTTCACTATATTTCACATGAATGCATTTGTCATCAGTGTCTTTACTTACCAGATGTAAATAAATAAATAAATAAAATAAATGCTTTGTGAAATAAAAAAATAATAATATTGTGGTACATGTAGTTTTTTTATTTTAACGGTTTAAGAATTTAAAAACCACTCTATATTTTCAAATTGTGTGGAATATTTGTGAACCAAATAGTTGCTTTTCATAATCAGTTCAGTTCCTAAAATCATTAGGTTTATTATTATGACAGGTTTTGTTCTCATCATGGGTATTTTTTTTTTCTTTCTGCCAAGAGAAGACCTTAATTCTTCTGAGACTTATTTTGAAGTTGGTCCAGTGTCCTGGACTCACAGGACACTGTGGGGGCACCAGAGTAAAGGGGCGGGGTCAGAAGAGAGGGGCGGAGTCACTGTGGGTGCACCAGAGTAAAGACACTGATGACAAACACATTCATCTGAAATATAGCGAACTGTGCCTTTAAACTCAAGATGTGTAATAACATAAAAAGCTTAAATTTTTGTTATAAACAGCTGTTAATAGATGAATAATAAAATAATGAATCTTAAAGGTTTGTTAATGAATGTTTATAGTTGCATTTGTGTATCTATATAACGTACATGTGTATATATTTGGTGAGTTTGTGTTAAAGCTAGACTGTAGCTGTATACTGATATAGTTAATATATTTGTTTGGCTATTGATAAGAACAAAGTTTACTGCTCAGGTTCTATAAAGTTGGACATTTTTTTGTAAGTTAAGGTAGGGGCAGTACTAGATAAATATTGTGCTTCTTTCTGCCCCCTCCAACAATTTAGGATTATGTTCTAGTATGTATACAAATGTACACATGATTGATTGATTGATTAGTTTATTTCAGGCAAGTTCACAGTTTTTACTCTCCTTACAAAATCCGTCATAGAAAGACAACAAGGAATAGGCAAAGCCTTTACGTCAACCTGAGAGAAGACAATATATATATATATATATATATATATACACACACATACATATACATAAATACACACACATATATACATACATATACATAAATACACACACATATATATATATATATATATATATATATATATATATATACACATACATATACATAAATACACACACATACATATACATAAATACACACACATATATATATATATATATATATATATATATATATATATATATATATATACACATACATATACATAAATACACACACATATATATATATATATATATATATATATATACATATACATTCAAATAAATACGAAAAAGAGAAAAAAATAATAATAAAAAAAATACATTATGCTTTACATACAACCGTAATCACCTACATACAATCAAACACACATTTACATAGCTGACTCAACTATGAGACTGATTAAGTATATCTATGAATAAATGTATGTAAATGAGTGTATTTTTTTTTTTCGTAATTTACTTAGTTTCTTTACTCATTTATTTAGTTTTTGCTGATATTGTTTGTATGGTCAAAATAAATAAATGAAATTAAAAATCTGTACTGTTGTTCTGTTCCAAAAAGCTCATTGTATGTTGTTGTGTTTCTCCACAGGCAGGAGATCTTCTTTACTTCCCCAGAGGAACCATCCATCAGGCCAACACTCCAGCAGGAGTCGACCACTCCACCCATCTGACCCTTAGCACCTACCAGAGAACGTATGTTTGCTCCCAGCTGGTGTCGGGACACATGTCATGTTCCTTTGCAAACTGATCAAAAAGTAAAAGAACACAAGCATATTCAGAAAATATTAAACAAAGATATGATTTATAATTCCGGCCTCCCAAGGTAAAAACATTTACAAAAATAAAAGATCACTATTACCCATAAAAGTAAAACCAGTGCGTCTAAAATTAGGGATAATTTTTTTTCCTTTAAAAAAAGTTTTACTCCTTTGAACAAAGAACTTCATTATATTCCTAAGTGTCTTACAAATATAGTTTATATTAATGTGTAACGATAATATAACCATTGTTTTGGCAGAAGTGAACAAACACATGAATGACAACACAACTGAACTGTCATTTCTTTTCTGACATAAGATTGAAATAGTGTCAGTGCTTCAGTCATGCTCTTGACTGGTTGCTATGGTTTCAGTTGTCCACCAGATGTCACCGTCACTGAAGCTTTGAATCTTTTTTTGGCCCAATTTTGAGAAAATCCTCAGTGCTTCATGAGGTGTCACCTGCCATTAACTACAAAATACTCTTTACACAAGGTTACTAATAACACAACTGATTTCTATTCTTAAATAATCATGAGCAGACCCCCCCCCCCCCTTTGTTTGAGAACTGGATCAAACTGTTACTGGCTGACAGGGGCAAACGTCACCACGTCGTCAAAACGCTGCAAACACAAGAAGGATGCAACAACCAAAAACACAAACACATAAACAAATGCAACAGAAGTGAAACTGCAAGAGAAAAATGATGCAATAATAAAAACCAAGCAGAAGCAAGAACGTACAAACCCCCAAAACAACTGTAAGAGAGAAACGCTGCTAATTCACTCCACAACAAAACAGAAGTTCAACAAAATAAAACAGGCTCACCAAAATAAAATGGCAGAAGAAGCAGATGGTGGAAGAAGACGGAGTTGAAGTTCATTAATTTAAGAGATCAGTGAAAAGGTGTAGAGCAGCAGGTGCACCTGAAGCAGATTATTGTCAAGTGTTTCATCCATCGTCTTCTTCTTCTTCCGTTTTATTTTGATGAACTTCCATTTTGTTGCGGAGTCAATTTGCAGTGTTTCTCTCTTGCAGTTGTTTTGGTATTTGCAGCATTTTTCTTTCACATTTGTTTTACAGGTTTGTATGTTTTTTTCATCTGCTTGATTTCTGTTATTGCATCATTTTTCTCTTGTAGTTTCACTTCTGTTGCATTTGTTTTATGTGTTTGTGTTTTTGGTTGTTGCATCTTTCTTGTGTTTGCAGCATTTTGTCGATGCAGTGCACCTCTGGACCACAGTAAATCATGGTCCAGAGGCTGAAATACAACTACCTGACCAAACAAACTGAGTGTGAAGGCATCCTGTTGGTTCTGTGTATGTTAATGTGCAAGTGGCTCCTTCTCCTTCTGCGATATTGCTCATAGAAGGATTAAAACTGACTTTATTTATTGTTTGATACGGTCTCACATGTCCTTCCCTCAGATCATGGGGAGATTTGCTGTTGGACACATTTCCCAGTCTACTCAGTCACAGAAGTAAGACTGATGTGAGCCTCAGAGAGGGCATGCCAAGAAGATTGTTATTGGTAAGAAAGATCGTTTAGAATACAGTGAGTGTTCTTTGTTTGGTGTACCACAGGGCACATTCCTGGACCTAAAGGTCATCCTGTAATTTAACATCAAAATGTGACTGATTGTGTGACTAATACTTGCTGTAAATATGATACATGATCTTTCCACAAAAGATCAGCAATATCTGTAGTGCTGCCCCCGTGAGCTGAAATCGCTGTGAACCATTAGAGCAGGGGTCTGCAACTCCGGTCCTAGAGAGGTGCTGTCCTGCATGTTTTAGATCAGAGATGCCCAAACTGTTTTTGTTTGTTTGTTTTTAGAAAGGGCCAGTTTTGATAATGTGGACAGGGGGGGGGGGGCAGTGGTCACTTCTGACATTTTTTAAACAGTAAAAATGACAAATAAATGCATAGTTCTATAACAGTTTTATCTTCATTGGTACAATATAATTGATTAAAATGACAATCTAACCACATCTACACCACTCAGATGTGAACAGTTTAAAAAAAATAGTTTAGCCTCAGTAACATAGAACAAACTGTGCAGGGCTAAAATTCTGTTCATTTTAAACATGACTTATATGAGGAAGGAATCATCACACCCACATAAAAAAGAACCAGGGGAATACAGGGCCCTGGCCCCACCCCCTGGCCCCGCCCCTTTTACTGAAACTGCCCCTGAGTGGACAAGACTGGAACTACAACTGTCTGTCTGTGTGTCTGTAACTGTCTATCTGTACCAGTTAAACCAGTTAGACCAGTTCAACCAGCTACACCAATTACACCAGTGAGACCAGTTAAACCAGTTCAACCAGTTAAACCACTTACACCAGTGAGACCAGTTAAACCAGTTAGACCAGTTAAACCAGTTAGACCCGTTCAACCAGTTAGACCAGTTACATCAGTTAAACCAGTTAAATCAGTTCAACCAGTTAAACCAGTTACATCAGTCAGACCAGTTAAACCACTTACACCAGTTAGACCAGTTAAACCAGTTAGACCAGTTCAACCAGTTAAACCAGTTAAACCAGTTAGACCACTTAAAACAGTTCAACCAGTTAGACATACACACACATGGCTCTTGTGACAAAAGTCCTGGTCGTCCCAGTCCGGGCCTGTTACTCAGTAATGCAGAGTGTGTTCACATTTAAGATTAAACATGTGACTCTTGCTCTTGTTTTTTACAACATCATTCAAAAGTTAATATTTTGTGTTACATGTACAAATACACAACACCAGCAGTATAGGTGCTTCACTGGTCACAGGCGGGCGGGGGGAGGGGGGGGCATGTTCATAATATTCGCCCTGGAAACTGGTTGCTTAGCAACCTGCGCGTACCGTGGTCAGTGTGGAGAAGCGCCTTTATAGGCGACTATCATGGAAACTTCAGGTTACCATGGTGACGGATTAATTTAACTCAGACTCGCGTTCTCTTCCGGTTAGCTTGTGGTATGTTAGCATATTTTGTCTGGTAGTGTCTCATACTCGTGGTCTCCCGCTTCATCCGGGTCGCGGGGGCAGCACCCTCAGCAAAGTAGCCCAGACTTCCCTCACCTCAGCTACCTCAGTGTCTCTTTATATTCGGCAAACAAGGCAGCAGTCTCTGGACAAATTAGACAAACACAAGCGCCTTTTTTTAAACTAAAATATTGTAATAGGGAGCCTAAGTCTCCACCCCTTCCGGTCGGTCCACTGGGCCCAAGTTCGGAAAGATTTAACATGAGAGTGGATGAGGAGAAAATATTTATTTTCTGGTCCACTTTACTTTATGCCCTTAATCACACATTTGCTGTACTTCAATTAAAATCATAACCAATGATGTGCGTTTGGAGTTTCTTTGATACGTGTTTTGTTTTTTATTATCGTGTAAAAATATGTCATTATTTGGACTCTGTTTGGACTACATATCAGACGTCGCATAGCTGACGCCACAGCAGAATCTTTCCATACAAACTTTTCTAAACCGTATACCACCTTTTCTATTTTTAATTTGAAAATACCTGTGTAATCACAACACAATTTCCACATGTTCCCTCTACCGCTTCCCGGCTGACGAGAGCTTGTCCCGCATGCTGGCTCTCACTCGACCAACTATCTCTCCCCCGGAGTAGCTGCCACTTTCCACATGCCCCGATTTAAAGTGGTTTTCTCCACGTTTGATGCTCTTGCCTTCGTCCTAAAAGAAGGAGGTGAAGCTCGCCAAAGTCACAGCCGTTTTCAAAGAGTTTGATGGTGACGCTTGGTGGTGACGTCATATTTGTGAGACGAACGTTGTAGTCCATTACTTACTCTGACATAAAACCTAACGTAACTTTGGATGCCTGTCCAAAGTGAGTGCTTTCTCAATGTGAAAATGTATCTTTAAAATTCACACACATCATATGTGAAAACCGTAGCACATTTCAAACGGGACCAGAAAATTACTTTTATCCCTCCATTGACTCACGTTCATTTTTTTTATGGCACTTAGGTCCCATTGCCCGGAAATCGACCGGAAATAGAATCGCGTCACTTAGGCTCCCTATTACCTTGTGTCCTGGAAGTCCACGACCTTCACTGTCAATTTTCCTCTTTTTATTTACAGGCGCCATGAGTGATAAGGGTTAGCGTTAGTGGTGCTGCCACCATGTGGCCAAAGGAAGAACTGCATGTTGAAACTTTTATTATTCATTTATTTATATTTTTTATTTGATTTATTTGGCTATGTGTAATATACATGAATAATGACAGCATTTAAAACCAGGGATAGCACAAAAACATAAATCACTTGTTTCCATTGTGGTCCCTTAAAAAATAAAATATGTAAAAACACAACACCAAATGTACTCAATAAAAGAAGTAAACATAAATAAAATCCTGTCCTTCATGGTACCCCAGCTGGTTAAAAAGATGTTCCTTAACAACTTTTTAAAAATGATTAAAATTCAGGATGGTTCTAACTGTTATATGAAGACTGTTCCAAGCCTGAATACCAGTGAATAAAATGTGGATTTTCCAAATGATTTAACTGCAGGTATCTGTAAAGATGTTGTACTAGATCTGGTGTTAATAGAATGTTGCTGATGGGTAAAGTTGAAGCCAATTTTTAAAAAATCAGGGGCTTGATTGTGTAAAATTTTAAATACAAGATTAAGCTTCAACTGAATAAAACACTCTTTTATTATGTTGAACAGTCTGAGCGGGCCATAAATAATATATTATAAAACTGAAGCTGTGGGCCGTATGAATTTTGACGTGCTACTTGTGTGTGCTTCTAGAGCTGTGGGACATAACATGTGCTTCAATTTATTCAGATGAAGAATATAAGAGAGAGACTCTAATCATTAGTGTAGTTAAGAAGGAAGGTGTGTGTGTGTGTGTGTGTGTGTGTGTGTGTGTGTGTGTGTGTGTGTGTGTGTGCGTGCGTGTGTGTGTGTGCAGGGCAGCAATGATGAGCTGGACACCAGGAGAAAGCTGGCCTCTTACCTCAGATGTCTTGCTGATGAAATGGATGGAGGAAAACAGGATGTCCACTCCACCCACATGAAGAGGGACTTCATTATTAATAGACTACCACCATACTGCCACCAGGATCTACTTACACCATGTCAGCCCCTTTTTTTTTTTTTTTTTTTTTACTACTTTCAAAAACATGTTTGAAGAACCAGACTGTATTTTATGTAGACATTCATAGAAGGAAATATTTGTAATTTGTGCATGTTTGTGTCACAGCTGGGAGGATTCCTGCACTGGAGGATACTGTCTGTTTAAAGTTTAAAGACCACATGTTGATAACAGTTGAGCCCAGCCCAAGGACAATGGTAACTATATGAATCACTATTGATCCTGAATGAAGTCACCTCTCAGAAATGGTGTGATATGTGCCTTTTCTGATGCTATAAAAGATAAAGGACTGAATATAGAAGTGTGTGTTTACAGGACGAGGCCACAGAACAGGTAGTCTTTGTCTTGCATTCTTTGAAGAACCAGCGGGAGACACACATGATGGGTGGAAGTGATGATGATGATGATGAAGAAGAGGATCAAGACATGTCCACAGTAAGCTGTTGACTCACTATATTGTCCCATTTACATTTCATGTGGTGTTTTTAAGTGGAATACTTTTATAAGAATAGATATTGACACCTCCCATCACATCTGGCCTGATGCTTTTTGCCCCAAAATCAGATGCTGTGTAAAACTCCAGGGACAAAATGTACATCACTTTTTCTCCTATATATTCCTGAATCAAAGCTTTTCTTTCCTTAATTTCACTGCCTCTAAACATTGGTTGCACTACTGTGTTTTAAACAGACACTTATTGTGACGCCAGGATCAACACAAATTTGTATTTTAGTTTCATCATAAGTTTTTATTAAGTTGGATCCAAATGTGTAGAAGATTGCAGTGCATATATTTATAGATCTCATTTGACTTGTTTTTTTGTTGTTGTTTATAGATATTTTTTTATTATAACATCAATGACAACAATGTGAAAATATTTATGTCTATCCAAATATTTAATTTTACTTTTATTTTATTTTTTTGAGGTTGCTGTGTCATCTGGTTCTGGAATGAAGGACAAGAAGTCGTTTGTCCATTGATATTTTTTTCCCTATTAAAAAAAATTATGTCAATGAATGAAATCATAACATTAATCAAATCATTACTTTTTTTATCCTACAACTGTAGAACAACTGTCCACTGGACTGACCAGTATGAAAGGGTTAAATCAGAAACAAATAATGATTTGTCATTCATGGTAAATATCAAAACTGATTGTGAAAATATGTATCATGATAAATGTGAGTGTATGAAATACTTCACTGTGGTTAATTTAACTGTATACCACTGAGACACATTGGTAGCTAACAAGAACAGTTTACACAATTTTACTCGTGTCAAATACCAGTTTTCCAAACTATTTGTGTTTTTCTGAAAAAATCCCTTTGTGTGGTTATCTGCAGTGTTTTCCTCGTAAAAGGAAATAAGAAAAAGATAATACTAAATATACAGAGCACATATGGCAAAAACATCTACAAACCTTCATTTATACCTAATGCAATTTCCATGGTCAACAAGCAATGGAAATACTAGACTGGTTTAACAAGAACAGGGTCTGGAACTGGTACCTGATGTATGACATGTATGCATGGTGTGGGGGGGGGGGGGGGGGTTAATGCTCTGTGTACATGTATGAGTTTGGAGTAATGGAATGAATGTCCATTTATGCTTTTTATATGGTGACACCAAACACACATTTCATGCTGACATGACAATAAAGTGTATTTTATTCTATTCTATTCTATTCTATTTTAATATTTTTTTCACAGCTGTAGAGGTAATTTACTGAGGTATTCTACAATTTTTAGTAAATACTTACAGGACCTGTGTCTGTTTTCCAAAACCAGCTGTGAGCTCAGAACTACATAAGTGAATCCAGACAGACCGACAGACAGACCGACAGACAGACCAGAACACTGTTGATAAATGGACTGAGTATTGGCAGCAGACTGAATATATTCAGTAAAGCTACAAAAAACACCTGCTGTGTATATGTATGTGTGTGCAGGGCCTCCAGTTCCCTCTGTCCCACATCCCTGCCCTCCGGCAGCTCCAGCAGGAGGAGCAGCTGCCGGTCAACCAGCTCCAACTGTCCACACAGGAGGACAAAGTCAGCCTGGTACTGGCCCTGTGGAGTGAAAGCCTGCTGATGGTGCTGTAGCACAACTACAAAGGCAGAGGTGGTCAAAGTACTCACATCCTGTACTTAAGGAGAAGTACAGCTACTTGTGGAGAAAAAATACTCTGGTAAAAGTAGAAGTACTGATTCAACTGCTTTACTGAAGTAAAAGTAAAAAGTACAACTTCTCAACTGTAATAAAGTATAAAAGTGAAAATGAAAACTGCCTTTTTTTTGCCATGAATGGAACAATATGTATTTAACCAGGAAAAATCTGAAAAGTTTCTAAAAAGAAACTAGTATTCACAGAATGCCTAATGTCGCCCCTATTTTTTGCTAATCTGAAGTTTCTATGACAACCTGTTCTTGAATTAGAGCCTTTCTGCTAAATGTGACATTGAACTTTGACCTTTTGCAATATTGATAATTTCATTATATGTACGTATGCGTCAGTGTGTGTAATATTATGATAATATATCCAGTATTGATTAAGTTATAGCGTGATATGTCTATGTTTGACACAAACAGTGTTACACAAGTTAATTTTGCAATGTCACCTTTGACCTCCAGAGATCTCGAAAACTATTGGTCATAGGTGATAAAAGAAATTAGCAGAATTGTATAAATCTTCATTCCACATCATTTGGTACCAATCTGAAAGTTCTGTGACCCTCTGTTCATGAGTTATAACCCATAATGTGATTTTGACCTTTTAGTTAGTTGTGACTTTGACCTTTGACCTTTACTCAAATGGATCATTGTATCTGATGCACATTAGCTATATAAAATTAGGAATATGTCACAATTGAGATAAAAAAAACATCATTATGAAAAAAAGTATAAACATAAGAATTTAAAAAATGCATAATTAGTGGATAAAAAGTTAAAGTCATAAATATGAAATAAGAAATGTATAATTCTGACAGTCAAAAATTATGTGATTAAAAAGTCACAATCATGAGATAAAAGTCTTAATTATAATATATAAAGTGTGACTTATTTTTCGTACTTTAAAAGTAACAAGTGTATTCTGAGAATGTAAGGAGTATAAAGTACAGATATTTATGAACAAATGTAGGGAACAAAAGTGTGTGGAAACTTCAGTAGAGTAATGAAGTACTTTTACTTGGTTATTTCTCACCTCTGTACAAAAGGCTTCTGTTTGCACATGGATCATCTGGAATACTTTTCTGTATTTTATTGTTACATCCATTGTTCAATTTAATGGGAAAAAAATACACGTGAAGTGTTATTTATACCATATTCTCTATTTATGTTTCATCATCTATGATTTGGCATTTTTTGGTTCTGAATAAAAGGTGAAGAAACCAGAAAAATAAACAACCTGTAGTCAGTATTTTTCTGATAAAATATTTGTTTTGTCAATTTCCTTTTATTTTGTGTGATATGAAAAGCATCACATGTCCAGTCCTAATAAAAAAAATATAAGAACAATCAAAGTTCAGCTTCACTTCATTAATGTGATGAAACCATTTTAAAAGATAGTTAATTGTGTTTTTTTGTACAGCACTGAAATACACATGGATGAAATTTAAAAAATGCTCACTGAGAATGTGCATAAAAGAAGATATTCATCTAATTTGTTCATTAAATAGGAGTTTCATCTATGTATTTGTGCTTTTGTTCTAGTTTTTTAGTCTTACCTGTGCCAAAGAGGATATGTTTTCACTCATGTTTGTCTGTTTTGCAGTGTGTGAACGTCTCCCCAGTGAAATGTAACACACAGTATTAAAGAAAACCTTGTGCTGTAGAAGGATTGAATGTTTTTCATTAATCACAGGAGGCAAAATGTCAGGGGTTGAGATAAAGTCCAGACATAATTTCTTTCAGGCCTTTTTTAAAATAAAACTTGAGTAACATTGATATTGAAATATAACAGATGAATGTTGGAAATGACATGTAATTACTTTTATGTTAATTGTAAAGAACCAGAGAACCAAGCTGACCGCCTGCTGTGCACCTTCACCAACACACTGAACAGCTGCCAAAAATATTTGCTGTCACTTAATCCTCTGGTTTCTGTCTTTAATTAACTAACAGTTCAATACATTTACACAGTTTTAGTTGTTCATGAAGTAAAAAAGAAAAATAAATTATATATATGTAAGAGACAGTTAAGGGTTAATTGATTTGTAATAATTTAGTTTAAAGCTTTAAAATATGAGGATAATTTCATAAGAATTATTAATGTTTGTAAAAAGGTATAATTTAATAAGTAATGTTAAAAATGTAAGGAACTTTTATTGTGAATGTTATCTTTTGCTTCCTTTTTGGATACGTCATTTGTCATTGCTTACTTGTTAAGGTTCAGTTTGCAGCTACAGACGTGGAGTTGAACAAAATGTTAGTCTTGTATGTACTGTTTATTTTTTGTGTGTGTTTTAAGTAAACCTTTAAAAAGAAGACTGCATCTCACTCATGTTTTTTTTTTTCAAATACTGGTTGTTAAGACTAGCAACAGAAGGTGGTACAAAAGAATCTGCAAGAAACAGAGTGCCACTACATTATTTATATACTGGATTTATATATATATATATATATATGACTTTTTATATCATGATTTTGACTTCACTGAATGTGCTTTATATCCAGTGTGCCTTATAGTGCGGAAAATACAGACCTTATTTTGTAAAAGAATTTTGAAAAGGTTCATATCCAGAGTAAAGATGCTGATCCCATACAGAGTTATGTGAAAAATAGCGGAATATCCCTTTAACAGTTTCTTTTTTATTATTATTCAGGTTTACTTTTTGTCCTCTGACGCCCCCCAGGGAAGGCTGGGCTGGCTCATTGAAAACCACTGCATTATACAGTAGATGGTTTTAACATATCTGATAGTTCTGAGAATATTGGCACCTTTTTAATCTTTTATTTAACTCAAAATTGTTGAATTGGCTGTTTTTCTTACTGTACATCTGAACAAAAACCAACAGTGTACAGAGAAACAGATGCTTGCTGTGTATATATATATATTCAGAGAGGGGGGGTTAAGTAAGGCTAATTAGAAAGGTGTTGCACTGAACTCAAGTTTGAGTCGACCTTTGACCCTCACAGATGGATCTGTGTTGGCTTTCCCAACTAAAATGATTTCCACATGACTCAGAAATGATGAAGATAAAGATGGAGGTAACACATGTAAGCTGTGTTAAGTTTGGAGACTTCCTTCCAACCCTTGGCGATTACCATGAAAGAGGTGGAAGTACTTATTCACTTATTCACACTCTGAAAAAAATGTAACATCTAACTTTTTCAGACAGTAACATTTAACACAGACATGGATGGACAGAAAAGAAAGGACTTATCGCTGCCAAACAAAATGTTTTCACTCTCTTTTCTACTTTTCAAAACATTACTGCTTTAGTTAATAAAATGATCCTGAAAGATTCATTCTGGAAACCTTCACAGTAAAAGCACCAGTGTTATTAATATAACACTTACAGAGTTCATTTTAAACATTACCTCAGTCAACATATGGTCCCGATCTAGTACAGAGTGTAAAATTCATACAGAACCTAGAATTACATTTCCAGAGTCAACTTTACACTAGTAAGAGAGTAAGTTTTACACTACGTGAGAAGTAACACCCATAGTGTTCATCACATTCAACACTCAAGAGTTAAGTGTTAAGACCTTTTCCGTTTTTAAACCTTTAAACACTACGTGACATGTTAACAAATAAATTACTCCAAAGAGTGTTGGCTTTATTTGAAAACAAATACCTAACACTGATGACTTGCTGGAATTATATAACAAAAGCAACAGTTTTTCTAAACACTTCTAACTCAGTTTGAGTGCAGATAATGGTGGGTGGTGCTTTTCGGAGTCGCTATTTTTTAACACTGAAATGTATCTTACTTAAAGGGGTACCCCCCCCCCCAGGCCAAATCCAGAGTGTCCCCACTGTTCCCAGACATAAATAAGTGTGTGGAAGCATTGACCAGCCAATGTCCTATTCTATGACAACTGACCACAGGTTGGATTCCTACACTAACTACATTCTTGTGGCACCAACTAAGTATCTCGTCTAAAGTGAATTAATGAACTTGATTTTGTCTCCTCATTACTTTATGCGTACTGGACATTTACTTCGAGGGTGAATGATGACACAATTCACAGCAAAACGGCTCGTCTTAATCATTTGTTTATGGGAACTATTTTCGGTGCGGAGAAACACAACCAACGCACACCAAGGACTGTCAGTGAGAGGTGCTAAAAATAAAGTTATGCTCAATGTAACTTTTGGAAAGATTTCCCTGAAACTGGCTGACGAATCACGGTGAAGTATATAGTCAATATAAGTCAGCAACCTTTAAATTCTTTTTACAGAAGCGACAACAGTCGTTAAAATCCATCATTTTTAGTCATTCTTAATTTCCTCCAAAAAAATTTAAAAAAAATAAAATAAAATAAAACCTAACGTAACTTTGAAAAAAATAAAATAAAAAAATTCTTAACTTCCTCCGGAATCCTCTGTCAACTGTCCAGCGCTTTAAAGATTATCCTAAATATTAGGCTGATTGGTTGTAGTACCGTCCTATTGCATACAGAGGATTTGAAAGACAACCTTTTAGCCCCGCCTCCTCTGACTATGAAGCACCACGAGACCCAAATGGGAGCGACTGTGCAAATCGTAGCGGAATCTGCCTTAAGATCTAGGATTGGAGAGTTAGCCTGTCAATCAAACTAGCTCCCCTGCCTACGTTCTCAATGTAATGAGTTCTCCTTCGTTTCGTGGTTTAAGTCCATACTAGATTACATACAGGTACTACTCAGAAAATTAAGAATATCGTGTAAAAGTTTTTTTATTCAGGTAACTCAACATAAAAGGTGAAACCAATACATTTATAGACTCATGACATGCAAAGTGAGATATATCAAGCATTTATTTGTTGTCATTTTGCTGATTATGATTTACATCTTATTAAAACTTCAAACTAAAAACTCAGAAAATTTGAGTTTTGCTTTAAAGTGAATTTTCTGAAGCTGTACATCCTAATCAGCTAAATCAAAACAAATGAAAGTTTGCAATATATTGATTTGCATACTCTATATAACATGTTCATTCCACCGTACAGAAATACAAACACCTTTTTAGGATATTCCAATTATCCCAGTATGTCTCTGAAACAGCTCAGCCAATCAGAAGCAGAGTTTGGTGAACTTTCCCAGATTCCACCTACGATTTGCACAGTCGCCAACGGGGAGGCTAAGTCACGCCCTTCTACTTCCGGTCCATGGGTGCCTAGCTCTAAAAAAAATTAATAGTAGTGAATGGAGCGAGTCAAGCTAAATTCTGATTCCATTCGACAAGTGTTCTGAAATTCACATATGATAGCTGTTAATAATAAATATTTGATGTGTCATAGGCAGACCACCCGTTTTTGATGGAACACAAACGTGACGTTTATGTGGGCTTAGTAAGAGACTACAATGTGTCGCGTATGTGACGTCACAGTCGGCTCAGCTGTGGTGTAGAGTCTGTAGTGACGTCATATGTGCGCCAGGCGTGTAGTCCAAATTATTAACAGGTTTTACTCACAGATGAGTTGGTTAACAGAAGCAGTTGAAACGCACACCAATAATTATCATTTACTATGAGGTACAACATGTGTGTGATTCAGGTCACATGACAAACCAGATTCCATTTTAACATTCATTAATTCATTCATTTTTATTCAGCCTTAATCTCCCCACATGAAATGAATGGGGTTAGCGCGGTTAGGCTAGGTTATATCTTACTATTATCGGTGTTGAATTACTTCTGAGAGAATCAGTTTACTTTAACACTGAATATATGACACTGACAGTGTAAAACCTCTGTTTACTTTAATCATTTTCACCAACACTGGGAGTTATCTTGTTAAATTTGACTTTTTTATTCCTGGCAAATTGACTGTGTTGTCTCTAAGCATTAATTGATAGCCATATTTATGCATCTAAACACTGTGAGTCATTTTTTATTAAACAATGTTCTTATTTTACACCAACTACAATAACCATTACAGTAACTACCTCATGAAAAACAAAGCATTGTGGGCCATGAGTAATGTTTCCTTTCTTGTTAATTTCTTAAAGTTATTCCTTTTTCATCTCATTTGTATGACTCTTTATACAATGAATTCTTTTAATGTGGAATAGCAGAGAACTTGGCTTCTTTTGTTGACACATGAGAAGGTAGATTTTACATTTTCTGTTGTCAAACCCTCAGGTTTTTGGGAGAAACGTGAATGTGGCCAAAAGAGGGCAGCGTGGGACAACAAATGGATTCCACTGATGTGACCATGAATGTTCAGTTTTTAAAAATGTAATGTTTCTTTTCATCAAAATGCACAGTCACAGTGAAAATAATTGTCCTGAATACTAAATAAGAAACACCTGAGATGGAATCAAAATAAAATATGATTCAGATAAACTTTTCTGTAACAAAAAGGAGGCACAACTAAACATTGACCACCTTTGCTCTGACACAACTACAGACACTGACAGGCCTTGTAGTTTTCTGGATGGTGGTTTTTGTCTATTGTCAGCATCACATGTCCATTTCTTTAACCCTCCTGTTATGATATGGGTCAAATGGAACCATTTTAAAGAAAAAGAGTCAGAAGTATTTTTTTCAGTATGAAATGTATTGTGCTAGTCTTAATGAGTGTAATTAATATATAATGTGAAAATGAAAAGGGTGTCAGAAATGCCATACTGTTTATTTCTTTACAAGTGTGATATGTCATATTTTATATGGTGGCCTTTTAAAAGCAATAAAGCGGTGAAATATTTAAAAAAAAAAAATAACAAGTAATATTTTAATGAAATATTTGTGAATTAGCCTTAATGAACCATTACCTGTTAGAGTTAAGTAACACTATCACACTGAATATTAATAAAATACTTAGTAATGGAATATTAGTAATAAATATTTCCAGTGCTTGTTAATATATTTTTTTCCTTTCAGACATATTTTGCATAATTAAACATCAGGGTTCATACATATTTTAACCAATACATTTCCATTACTTTTTGGCAAATTTCCTGCGTACTCCTAAATGAGGACAGTGGACTTTAAACAATAAGAATAAAAAGTTAAAGTGTTGTGTTAAAGTTTACCCTCAGAGGTTTAACAATTAAAAAAAATATGACAATGTGTGGTTCAACATTAAATTAACATTTATGTTCACATCCCAGTGAAGACACACATTATTAAATCCACACTTTCCTGGCATTTACATTTAATTTGTCCATTTTAGTCCATACCCACTTCACCATATGAGGCAGGTTACATCCCAACAGGTGAGTGAACAGGAAATGACCTGGAAGTTCACTTCCTGTTCACTGAATGGAACGTTAAGGTTAAGGTTAAGACGACATGAAATAAACTTTTTATTCACTCATTCAAACTATTTTTTTTAAATTGTTATTATTAATCACACATCATTATGCTGTGAAAAAAAAATCCAAGACTTTCCAAACTTTCTGGGTCATTTTACTTTTCCAAAACGTTTCCAGGCCTGAAATTTGTATTTTTAAAATTCCAAAACTTGTCTAGGTTTTTTCAAAACGTATAAACCATGAAACATGCGCGGGGTCAAACTGACCCAGGAACAGCAGTGGTGTTTCTGGAAAAAGAACAGAACAGGAGGGGTTGAAAGATTTACTTAAAGAGGATACAAACAAATGTCAATCACTCATACAAATACAGTGAATAATAGGAGCACTTTCATATTTTGGTTTGTGTAATAGTATCTATTTTATGGCTTTATATATAGGTTGGGGTTTTGTGAATAATACCCTGCATAGTTTAGTCTCCTTTTTTTCTGGCAGAATGGTTGTACTATGATGATACAAACTGACCCACTGCTGTTCCTGACAAATTAACATAACAGGAGGGTTTAAAAAAAACAAAACTGACTGGTCTGAACACATTCCATGTTTCTATCCCATATGCATCCAAGTTCAGAAACGTCCACAAAGTTTCTGGACAGAACAAGTATTCAGAGAATGCCGAACCCTGATTTATATAGCACATTTAAAAACAACAGAAGTTGACCCAAAGTGCTTTAGAAATCAGAGTAACATGGGTTTCATCATAAGAAAGGCAAATAATATAATACAAGTAAAAATATATATAAACTAGTATTCACAGAATGACGAATCTCACTCCTATTTCGTGCTAATCTCAAGTTTCTATGACAACCTGTTATTGAATCAGAGACAATAATGTGATTTTGACCTTTCTGTAAAATGTGACCTTGACCTTTGACCTTTTCCAATATTGATACTTTTGTTATATGTATATATGCGTCAGTGTGTGTGTAATATTATGATAATATATCCAGTATTGATTAAGTTATAGCGTGATATGTCTATGTTTGACACAAACAGTGTTACACAAGTTAATTTTACCACCTCACCTTTGACCTCCAAAGATCTCAAAACTATTGGTCATAGGTGATGATACCAATTATAAGAATTGTATAAATCTTCATTCCGCATTAATTGGTACCAATCTGGAATTTCTGTGACCCTCTGTTCTTGAGTTATAACTGATAATGTGATTTTGACCTTTTAGTTAATTGTGACCTTACATACATATATATATATATATATATATATATATATATATATATATATATATATATATATATATATATATATATGTGTGTGTGTGTGTGTGTGTGTGTGTGTGTGCATCAGATGCAATGATCCATTTGAGTAAAGGTGAAAGGATGATGTACATTAGCTATATGTAAATGTCCATGTCATTTCATGGTGATATCTCAAGTATTCCTTGAGTTATAGCTTGATATGTCTCTGTGGACACATACACACACACATATACATATACACACATACACACACACACACACACACACACACACATACACACACACACAAGGTGATTACAATAATGTCACCCAACCAATGCTAGATGATATTAATTAACATAAAACTTATTGAAGTCATGTTATTGTGCTACATATCTATATCTGTTTTACTGTAGCTGGAACAATAGGCTCAACAACTGACCATTAAGACATTATAGGATTTTGTCAAATATCCTTAAAATAGAAATGAAAATACAGCTGAGGAAATCTTTTCAAATATTCCAAATATCCGTCCAGTGTGTGCTGGGTCTGCCTTCCTGTCGGAGATTTCCAAAACACCTCACCAGGGAAGTATTCCAGCCAAATGTCCAAACCACCTCAGTTAGCGCCTCTCCATCTGGACGCCTCGGTGCCCCTCCTGGACCGTTCAGCTCCTCATCCTATCTGTGGGCCACAGCTCAGCCAGCCTACGCACAAAACCACCCTGTCAGGTTTTTAAAGGATTCATTTTCATCAGTAAATCACCCCAGTGCACGATGAAGCTCGCAATTCAGCACTATTCCATCTGCAAAAAGCAGACATGCAATCCTGAGGCCAGGGCCGTGTCTAGCTTCATGGGGGGCCCTTTGTTTGGGGGCCGCTTGTTTGTCAAACTGTAATAAAGAGATTTCTTAAACTTGTAAATATTTAGTAGATGTTCAAATAAGACGCCACAATGTTTTAGACTTCAACTGGAAAAGCATTCTGAGAGCAAACGTCCGCCAAGGCAGACCCCCCCCCCCCACCCACCTTTGAATGAAGAGAGGTCTACCAAGGACATTATGTTTTCACTGGAGTTTGTTTCTCTTTTAGCAACATTAACCAAAATGTTATGGATGGTATTCATGTCTCAGGGGTTTTCAGTTTCCTTTTCGTAAATAGAATTTTCTTTCGTATTCAGTTACATGGATCATTCATTAGCGTTTGTAAGTAGAGGTATCACTGTATTTGAATTTCAGAAATTCATCCCAGGGGACCAGATTGGAGCCTTTAGCGGACCGGTTTTGGACCCCGGGCCACATGTTTGACACCTGTGCGGTAGATAATATAGATAGATGTTTTTAAGGCAGTAGTTGACATTTTTTTGCTCACACATGGTCAAATGATTAAAGTTCATCAAATATTTCTGTAAATCTTGTAAATCCAGTCAACTGTAACTATAGCTGAGCTGTGGGTGATGAAAAACACATTTAATTCAACAAACAGAAGCTCTCGTCAATAACAATCTATTCATCCTGAGGTTTCATTAATGAAGCAAAAAATGTACATTTGGTCCAGAACACGTACGAAGGCCTCCAAGTAAAACAAACAAGACAACAAATAATTCATCTGTGTAATTCAATAAAATACTCCCAGTTAAAACATTTGAATGTGCACATGCTTCTTCTGAACATGATGATGATGATGATGACAGAAAGCTGAGTGGTTATTTGTGGTTTTAAACAATTTGTAAATGTTGTGTTAGAAAATATAAATGAGGTCAAAGCGACATAAAAGCTGCAACCAAATGGAAATTATGTAAAAATGTTAACTATAAAAATGTCTGACAATGACAAACATACAAAAGTAATGCATATAGTGCATATTATATTTTATTCAGGTCATTAAAGTCACTAATCAGAGCACCTTCAGCCACAGACTGATCCCCTTAAAATGTAAATAAAGTGTTTTTTTTTCTGCTGCTGTAACAAAAGCAATTTACTTGAAATATGATTAATAAAATATCTATCTATCTATCTATCTATCTATCTATCTATCTATCTATCTATCTATCTATCTATCTATCTATCTATCTATCTATCTATCTATCTATCTATCTATCTGTCTATCTATCTATCTATCATTATTATAAATAATAATAATAATAATAATAATAATAATAATAATAATAATAATAATAATAATAATAATAATAATAATAATAATAATTATTATTATTATTATTATTATTATTATTATTATTATTATTATTATTATTATTATTATTATTATTATTATTATTATTATTATTATTATTAGTGCTAAATACCTGAGGCTAAAGCTAACAGTTGGTAAAATAAATACTGAAGTAATTCCTGAAATTTCTACTGAAATAGGATAATTCTCACAGATAAACCACTGAGCGGAGGAATACATTACATTTAACCCTAATGTTATTTCTGAGACTTGAAGTAAAGTATTTGTTGTTGAATTAATTAGTGGAGTCATTTTTAATGGCACAAACTAGTAGCTGAGAGAATGTTTCAGGAATGTAGAGTAATGACAAGTACGTCAGACCTACTTACACTGGTGGAGTAAAGCAGACCTCACAGACCAAGTCCAAAAGAAAGACAATCTTTAAATTATACTGTAGAAAAAATGCATATGTCCACAGTGATTTTCCTTTTACAGCCCAAGGAATGTTCATCCATCAACAGTGACAGCGATGCAGAAAGTGATATTCAGACCATTAGAGCCAATGCAAATAAATGGACTGATTACACTCTCATGAAAGCTGCCTTTAGGAGGGTAAAGCACTGGTCACAAACTACTACACCATTAAACACACACACACACACACACACACACACACACACACACACGTTTTCATGTCTCATGAGGACCAAGTTTGTAATCAAGTAGCCATTGGGTATTATTTTATTCAATGAAATAAAAACTAATAATTATAGTAAAAATTAGAAAATTAAATAAAACAAATTCGAATAAACAAATAAAATATAATAATAATAATTTAAAAATAAATAAATAAAATAATATTAAAAAATGACATAATATATACATAATTAAAAACATGTAAAATCCATATTTTAATCAAATTAAATTAAAAAAAATTTAAAATGTAAAAATGAATGGTTAAATAAATACATAATAATTTTAAAAATAAATAATAATAATAATAATAATAATAATAATAATAATAATAATAATAATAATAATAATAATAATAATAATAATAATATCTAAAATAAATAATTTACAAATTAATAAATGCTTTAAAAAATATATACAAATAAATACTTTTATTCTACATTTAAAATTGGGTTGAAAACATACCTGTTTGAAAAAGACTATGGTCAGGTTAGTTAAAAACAGAGTCACAGTTCAGTCTAAGCTGCAGTAGGAGGTAGAATGATGAGGGAAGTATAGGCACTGAGTTCTATCTTTCTTTTTCTCTCTCTCTCTCTCTCTCTCTCGTGTCTGTATTTATCATTTTTATAACCTATCTTACATCCCAAGATGTTCATGGTTAGTCACCTGGTGCCCCTCCCCCCCTCTCTCTATCTGGGGGGAGAGAAAGAATTTCAGAATTGCACTTTGGAAATATGTATTTGAATATGATTTGGAAAACTATTCCTCCAGTCCTGCACATGAAAGGGTTAAACTGTTTGATGTTTATTGAGTAAAATAAATCATAGAATTAGTCAAATGCCTTACATTGTTTCATGGAAAAAAGTAACATATTTTCTGCACTATAAGGTGCAGAATGGCTTATTTCTGAGGAGGTTTTCATATATAAGGTGCATTAACCAAAGTCAAAATGATGAAAGAAAAAGTGAAAATTTCAAGTCACTAAGCAGAACCACAATTAATCCATATATAAGACGCACGGTGGTTTTTGGAGAAAATTAAAGTCTTTTAAGTGCACCTCATAGTCCAGAAAATAGAGTCGTCATAAATGGACAGGAATGAGAGTAAGTGAATTTCAGTCAATAAATCACTAAATTATATTTATACAAAAAAAATGAATGGATATTTTAATAGAAATGCTATTGAAAATAAAATGGGATGGCAGAATAAGATGTTCAGTGGGGTAAATGGCCCTTGGTGCCACCCTGTAGAACCGCCTCTGGTTATACTCCAAATATATGGTCAATTGTACTGCAAAAAAAATGTTACCTCACTTTTATTAAATACATTCCATGGCTTTGTTTTTACAGTTTACACCTGACTGTAAGTATACAACTATGAAACAACATTTTCATTTTAGGGACATTAACCCCCACCCCCCCCCACCCCCCTAAGTGAGTGTGCAAACAGATTTAGGGTAAGCCCTCATAATGTGAGGGATCCACGACTGAGCAGAGACCAGATCAGCACAGACAGACAGACAGACAGACAGTCAGACAGACAGACAGACAGACAGTATGTGTTCCGTCCTCTGCTGGGTTGTTCTCACACTGCATCCACCTCTGAGGCTATAGGGTGGGACTGATGTCAGGAGATCCACTGGAAGCCGGTGCGTCAGCGGCTGGACGGACAGACAGACAGACAGACAGGCAGACAGACAGACAGACGGATGGATGGATGATAACCTGGATAATACGGTCGGCGTGAAAACTCCGTGACGTGAACGTTTTCTTTTTGGAACTTTTCCTCCCAGTCCCAGTCCCAGTCCCGGTCCCAGTCTGGAGCAGGTGAAGCTGGAGACCCGGACACTGCGCCTCAAAAGTTGGATAAAAGCGGAACATCAGGAAGCTCATCAGTGTTTCACACTTTTCTACAAGTGTTTGAAACAGGATCTTTTTTTTTTCCGCAGTAACTGAATAAATTCTCTGTGGTTGAAAACATCCAGAGGTGGATTGTGATGCCAGATTATTTCTTTGTGTTTGATACCCACTAAAAAAATGAAGGAAAAATCCAAGAACGCGGCGAAAACCAGGAGAGAAAAGGAGAATGGGGAGTTCTATGAACTGGCCAAACTACTGCCTCTGCCTGCGGCCATCACCTCCCAACTGGACAAAGCCTCCATCATCAGACTGACCAGTAGTTACCTGAAGATGAGAGCTGTGTTCCCTGACGGTAGGACATACTATTCACTGGAACATTAACACTCGGAAACACTTATCCTAACGTTTTATGCCTTTTTAAATCTTATTTTATACTTAAATCCTTTTTTACTTATTTTATGCGAAGGGAGATGGTATAATTTAGTTGTATTTTGTTGCAATGATAATAAAGGTTCTTCTGATTATGATGAACCATTTAGAAGAATTACATTAATCCCAAGAGAAACTGTGTAATAGTTGCTCCATGGAAATAGAATATATATTAGGGAAACATTATCAATATTAAATCAACGAAAAAGTAGTTTAAATATATACATATAGAATAGAATAGACTTTATTGTCATTGCACTTAACAGTCTCTTAACACTGCACCACAGTAAAAAGGAAATAAGGTCAAGATAAAAAGACAATAAATAAAGTCATTATGGTAGATTAAAAAATACAGAAAACAAAACAGTGCAGTTGAGTTAAAAGGTTATGTCCCAGTTTTATTAAATTTAAATGTAAAAAGTGTGGTGTGCAGTGATGGTCAGAGTGTGTCATGAGTGTATTTAATCTACATATAGAGATTAAAACCATTAAAAAAGAATTAGAAACAACATTCACTCTTTTTTCAAAGGAGACTTTTTAAAAATAACAATAATACATTTTATTTGTATAGTGCTTTTCATGGCACTCAAAGATGATTTACATGAAGTGAAAAATAATACAATAAGAGTCAAACAATAAAAAACAAACAAACAATAAAAAACAAACAAATAATAGAAAACAAAGTAACCACAGATTAAAAACAGACACATTTTTGCACAGTTTGTTATTGTGATATTAGTCATGTTTATTTTATGCAGTGGTAAAACACTCCAAATTAATAAAACAACTAGTAATAGTCCAACCCTGTTGTGATTCAGAGCTCTACAAATAAAATAAAATAAAATAAAATAGAATAAAATAAAATGTTCTTTTATGACAGACTATTGATCTTATAAATAAATCCTTTAGAGTCAGTTTTTATTGTGCAGCACAAGAAGGACAAATGTCATCATTTTCTTTAGGGTACTTTCTGTGTATAATGTATAAATACTTGAATTTTTATTCTCCATATATTATGTTCCAACTAATCCTAAAACAACTTCTTAAACAGTCGCCACTTTAAGGTAAAACATACAGGGATATATTTGAATTCCAGTTCTTTTTTTCTTTCTATTTTTCATATTGATGTCATTAAATTATTCTAGTTCACCGCCCCATGAACTGCACAAATATTATTAATATGATAAATAAGAGACGTAAAAGAGTGAAAAATATTGTTGTGTGTAATGATGTGGTTCTGGTATCAGACTTTACTGAAGGGAATAATCCACTAGTGTCGTCGTCTTAGAGTCCAGATCCATCCACACGGTGGCAGGGATACTTTTCCAGTCTGTGGGGAATCACATAAATAATGATTTGTCATATTTTATTTGGATCAATCATTGAAAACGTCCACATTCTGTCTCTTTTAACCTGAAATATTAATTAATATTAATTAATCTAATAATCTAATAATAATTATATATATATATATATATATATATATATATATATATATATATATATATATATATATATATATATATATATATATATATATATATATATAGTGTTCATGTGGTTACATTTTTGTGCTGAAATTCAGATTTTTTTCATCTTTGGTTTCACTCAGAAATGTAACTTCTACTTTTTGAACCACATTAAAACACACCATTTTAAGACAAATATTTTCTCATTAATGGGCAATGATGAAACATTCCCACAACTCACATTTTTGACTCTGTTTCTGGCTCCACAGTTTATTTTTTCTATTTAACACCAGTGGATGCAGTGTTTTATTCCAACACCTACATCTTCTTAAACTGAGGACGTGTTATTAAAATATAAATTAAACAGAATAAATAACAATGAACAAGTTATCATTTACAAAAGTGTATTTTCTGCCACTATGTTCTATTTGGTGTAAAAAACATAACTATTGAACCCAGATGTTACACAGGACAGATGGCTGCTGGAGAGTCTGTTTGTGATCTATGGGTTGCTAGTTCAATTCCCTGGAGTGGGGAGTTGTTGTGCCCTTGTACTGTAAACCTGAATAAGTTAGTAGAACTTTACAAATGTAAGGCAATCCATCGCCTCGATTATTTTAAGTTGATGAACTTAAAAAAGTAACATTTTCCAGAACTTAACATGTATTTATCGTGTAACTGAAACCTTCTGATAACAGGTGAATTAAAAGTTTAACTCATTTAGCTCAACTTAAATATGTGCCGTTAAGTTAACTCATAGTTTCCTATTAAGGCAAAACAATTCTTTTCAGTTTTTAAGATTTAAAAATGGAAGTTTTCAAACCACTGGTATAAATAAATAGATTCAGACCATTAGTTTGAATAAATGATAAATGTTCTGTACTTATATTTTCAATCATCTTTATTTGAAACAATAGAAATAACAGAACAATATAATTTAATGACTTAATTCCACCTCATCTATGTATTTTTACTTATGTTCACTTATATCCACAATAGTTCCCCTTAATAAAAATATTAGTTGGAAGAACTTAACAAGAAGAACATGTTTCAGTAAGTGAATACTTTTGAGTTAGTAAAACTATTAATGAAACTTTTCGTTTTCACAACTGAATATATGTAATTATTGTGAA